>WBMZ01009276.1:0-152554 GCA_013400975.1 Atrichornis clamosus | reverse complement strand
ACAAACCCACCACACCAAGACACAGAATAATGATGGCATTGATCTGTAAATCAGTAATAAATGTAAAAAACACGGCACATTTTAGTGTGGACTGAGGGCAGGTGATACATACACAGCTCAGGAGACTGAAGTCCTTGGTCAGTTCACTCGGCTGCTGCAGCGGGTAGCAGCAAAACTAGCTGCCAGCACATCTGGTATGACAGCAGGAGACTCATTTGTGCGCGTGAAGAACAAGTTCAGATACTCTGCTTAAGGCTAGCCAGGGCTTCCAGATTTCTGGTTTATCTCTGGGACTCTCCTACCAACAAGTCATCTGCACCCACTGTTGAGCTGGTCTTGAATCAGCTGCGGAGGTCTAGCATCATTGAGTCCTTGAGCGCTGGTACCTCTTGTTTTAGCGTTGGACATCTGGCAGAATGGTGAGATACATAAGAATGGGTGCTGTAAAAGCTGTTGGGCTGGGTGAGATTTCCCAAGTTATCTAGTTGCAGTTAATAAGAAGAGTTTAAAGCTAGGTAAAATCAAGTCTTTAACCCAAGTAGGAATCCTCAGGGACTTGATGACCGTCTGTGCCTGGGACTCACAAGCGTGGGCTTCTCTGCAGATATTGGAAAAGGATCATGAGACTTGGATGGTGGAAGAGAATCCTCAGATGTTGGACAGCTGAGTTAAAATCTTCCCTCAGTCTATTGTAATTTTAATCCTCCAGCCAGTAAAATAACTATCATGCTTAACAGTATGCTGGGATGGGTTTTTCTCAGCTTTTTTTTGACTGATGATTCCTTATTTTGCATGGATTAATTTAATATTTTCTGACCTGGAATGGAAATTCAAGCAGTGTATTTTATTGTTTGCATGAGTCTTGCTCTCTTTTCAGTGCTACTTCTTCTGGGGGATAATGGAATATGTTAGATAGGTAAAATATAGAAGCTTTATTTAGCTGTGTTGAAGTGAAGCATTGGTAGAGTGTCCCTTACACAATGTGTGTTGGTAACCTTAGGTGGAGATGATAACCTTAGGTATTAATACAGCTCCCATAAGGCAGGTATGAAGTAAAAAATGAGGGATGCTATCGGGTTTGTGAGAAGTTGCTGGAGGTATTCTTCTGATATCGCTGTTCTTGAGACATCTGAGGGATCTGAAACTGGCCTGATGGGCTCTGTGTTTGTGACACATTGCTTCAGTGTCAATCCATGTTAGAACTTCTAGCACTTATTTGCACTCTATAAGGAGCACCAGGTTACTCCTTTGATGAATATTTGGCTTTTCTTAAAATCTTTTTGTCTCTCTCTAAAGCATTTGTCATTGATCCTTGCTACAAACAGGATTTAAGTCCAAGGGGAACTGATCTCCTGTGACATACTTTAGGCATACTGTGTCCTGCACTCGTGAATAAACTGGTTACCACATTGGGGTCAGAGAGGAATTCCTTTTCTAGGTGAGACCATCACATTGTCAGAGTTGTCCTAGTTCTATTCAGCATAGCTGTTAAAGCCTGACTAGCATTTTTACGTAACCACTAGTAAGTCCCTTTCCCACCCATTATTCTGTGTCACTGGTAACATATCTTGATCTGCTGTGTAACTGCAACTCAAGGCTGACTTAATGTTATAGAGAATACTCTGAGATCTGTGCTGTGGAGAGGGATTTGGTACATGCTTTTGTCCTGGATAATTGCTGTGTGTTTGAATGGGGTTTAAAGGATGGGATCAATGTGTCAGGCCCATAATTTTTTTACCCTGACCCAAAAATAGAAATTCAGGTTCTTAAATTTACAAAACGATATGGATCTGATAGTCTCCTTTGCCAGATGAATGCCTGTGAGGAGAAATCTATGGGTAAGGAGTGCAACTGAGCATCAACCTACTGGGCTTGTGAAATAAATGTCCTGACAGGTAACTCCGATTCAACAAGAATGGTTCAGTGCATTCCCTACAGGAGATGCCTGGGGAAACCTATACCACCTAGTCCCAGACCACTGCACAAAGAAGGAAATGTTTCATTGAACCCGATAAAAAAGACATGGTTTGGCCAGCCTGGTACTCATTTTCCAACTTTGTCCTCTGCCTAATGTTGTAGACAAACCAGGCAGTCACAATGAGAGGAAAGTACAGTGTTTACCTCAAGAGACTGAGAAAGATGGTGGAGCTACTGGAGCACTTTAAAAAGAGATAGACGAGGCTCCCAAACAAAGCCCTTGTACTGATGGCACTGGAGCTTCAGCTTTCTCCATGGCCTATCTAATACTTGTGTAATACTGCAGCACTTGGAGAAAGATACATCATCGGTCTGAGATTGTGTCTGTCCCTCCAGGGCAGCAGTGAGGACACTGTGTTGATCCTAGAGGGGCAGAATATTTCCCTGAGGGAGGTGTAGAGTCCATATGGTTGTTTTAGTATGGGTCAAACCCCTTAGCTACTTCTGTAGAGAAAGCTGGTGCATGTCTCTCTCTTACT
The DNA here is from genome assembly GCA_013400975.1 of Atrichornis clamosus. NCBI lineage: Eukaryota > Metazoa > Chordata > Aves > Passeriformes > Menuridae > Atrichornis > Atrichornis clamosus. The sequence continues at coordinate 150,098 of WBMZ01009276.1, read as the reverse complement.
GTTTCCTTTGGTCCTTGCTACTTCATTTGCTCACCCACAGCAACTTCTGACTGAAGCAATGATAAGAAAAATTATATAATTCCAGTTTCAGATAACACTTTGTTCTGTCCATAGGCGAACCTTCAATTTCATTCCTTGATTTGTATATGCATTGCCTGCTGGAGTCCTTGCACAAGCTTTAGCCATCTGTCCCATGATGAAATCATGTACCTGATGGAAGAGGGAGAGAGGTGAAGGTAGTCATGGTGGAGACAGGAATGGAAAGAAATGGAGGTGGGATGAACAAATGGCCAACAAGCTTGTTCTAGCAAACATGTTGTAATTAAAACCAGAAGCTGATGCAATACTACCATTTTACTCTAATTTTGATGACAATTTTCCTGTTTTGCTGAGCACTGAGCAGAAAGCTTCTTACAAACAAGCTTTTAAGTCCATCATGTAGAATTTGAGCATGTCAGAATAATCTGCTGATTTCAAAGGATCCAGTGCACTGAGGCTTTTTCTTCCTAACTGCCCATGCACTGCTTCAGATTGCTTATTATAGAAGGTAGGCATATAGAATATTAATAAGAAATAATATGCTTTTCTATTAAATTAACTGGACAGTTTAAAATTCAAATACTTTTATTATCTTCTTTTTTGAATTGTGGGCAGTTAATGGAGGAAACACATATTCAAGGAGATTTTTAGATCATTTTTACAGGAAGACTAATCTAAAGGACAGGAACTTGAATTGCTGCATTTTAGTACAATGTTAATGCAGCTACTGTTGTGGATGATCATAAAATGAATTTATTCATGTAGACAAGCTGTAAAATTATGACACTAAGTGCCAAATTTAATATCTGAATGATAAACAAAATAACTTGTTTCAGGCACTTTAAAATAAATTGTTTTAAAAGGACAACTGTCATGAGGGTGAGTGCTCATAGAGTTTTTCTGTATACATGAGTTTTCCATATATGATAGAGTATTATAACCTTGCAAAAATAGAAAACAAATCTGGATGAAATATCATCAGCTCAGGCTGTGTCCCTGTCTTTTGCTGTACTGGAATGAAGAACCTGTCTTTCATTGGTGAGCAGTTCATTAATCACTGATCACATACCATCACACTTAGTCATTCTTATATAATGCATAAATTATTCAATAATTAACATGAGTAAACTGTAGTGCTTCATAAAACTTTGAGGTGTATTTTCACGTGACTTTTTCAAGGACAATGCAACAGTTGCTATTTGTAAATGGCCCTCAGCTTTAACAGAGTTGTCCCTGGGGAACTGAAACCAATTTGAGGGTAAAGTGTTACAGGCTCTTGTCAGAGCTGCTCAACACAGCTGTAAGACTTTCCTATTGAATTTTGGCTTCAGTGCAGCTCCTGATAGCCTGGAGGGGTTTAAAAATTATTTCTCATTTCAGTTCCTGAATATCTGAAGTCTAGAGCACCAGAAAAGTGGTAGATTTTACATAGCTTTGAAAGGGAAGGAAAACTGGTGACATCATCTCACACTTGTAGACGATAAGGGGAGGGGACTGGCATTTAAGAGGAAGACCTTGGGTCTCCAAAGCCATTTACACTAAGACTGTGCAGATTTCAGGGAACTGAAAATTAGATTTGTGTTCCTTTAGTGGGTAATGCTAGAGGTATAAAGACTCTTAGTGTAAATGTAATTTCTCTGATCAGGTGTGATGCCTCTATCTGTATATGACACACACAGAGTGCATGTGTGGTTTCTTAACATGTCCCATGGTAAGCTCTAAAACATTAACCGAGTCTGAAGACTTAGTATAGCCACTCTTCACAAGTCCTCATTTCTTGGCTTTTTCTTTGCAAATCAGTGGTGTTTCATTACTTCCTGATTATGTTGCATAGGTTCCATTGGGACTATATGAGATGCTGTGCAATACATGACCCTAAACCTCTACAGTGCCTTCACCTGAAGCTTGCCTTGACTCCAAGTCACCTTCAGGCCACTGAGAGCTCTCAGTCTTGAGTTCCCTCTAACTCTTGCTCTGCCACTACCAAGAACATTCCCAACCAACCCTTTCTGTCTGTATCCTCTAGGGGAAGAACCTTGGGAAAGGGCAATTCTTCTGAAGAACCCCAGTTCTCATGACACGGATTTGTTTTGTCGCATTTGATTATTGTATAACATTGCAGTCCTTGTAGCAGAAAGTTCATACTCTAAGCAGACAGAAGAGTTAAATGGTGGACAGAGGCACAGGACATGAAATTAGGAAGTCATCTGTCCAAGGTCACGTAAATGATCAGTGCTATAACTGGGAATAAAAGAATAAGATCCTGTGCTCTCTGTTCCAGTGTGTAGGTGATGCTAACTGCCTGCCAAGGTTTTTGCAGATGGCTAAATATCAAGTACATTTCTAAATAGATTTTTCCATTTGAAAATAATTTCCCAGACCCCTCAGGTTCTTATACTTCTCCCAACCCAGACTCTTCTTCTTTATCATCAAATTGCAAGATCTAGTCTATCTAACACAAGTCCATAAAAACAAGAACATGGTGCCTAAAGAGAGTACCCACATTGGTGCCTCCTCCCAAAGGAAGTGCTGCAGTGAGATGTCTGTTTTGATTGCTTTTGACCTATGTTTTGTTTCTCGTTAATGGAAGGAGATAACCATCAGGAGGACTCAGCCTCAGACTGGAGGCAACTTAGGTAAATGTCACAATTTAGGAGAGGTGAATTGGGCTCTGTCATAAGAAGGATGCTTTGGATTTCTGCACACTGAAGAGAGAGATGACCACTTCCAAACAGTAATAGATGCTTACCACAATAGAGTGTAAAAGACTGGTATATATGAAATATATTCATTGTCATCCTATACAAGTAAGAGGAAAAAAAATGGAAGATGGATGACATCTTTTTTTTCTTTTGCCCCTCAAGTTGTTGTCCTTCCTTAGTAGTATAAGACAAAAGGAAACAACCAACTAGCTCAGATCCACTTGAGCATTAAAAAAATTTGTGAACTGGTCAGAGCACTCATCTACTGAAAGGATCCTACATGGTTCCCCTTTGTTTTCTTAAAATGCTCAGCACTGTCATTTGATTTAAATGATGATAAAACTGTTTCTGAAGCCTTCAGCATATTGGCTGCAAACCAGACCAAGTGCTGTCTTTTTGTTTCATGAAATGGCTGTGTTTCAATGATAAACATAGCCAAAGGGGAACATTTTGGTTCAACTATTTAAAAAACCCAACAGTGTATTGTTTCCAATTAGTTGAAATCTGCTTTAATAGGACAAAGCAATTTTTTCACATAAGTTTTCTTCAAGTTGTCATCTTTCTTTGTGACTTATGAGGGTGGGCTGAAGGACCCCTTCCATTCTTGGCTGACCATTTAGCATTTGAGTCAGAATGCTGGCAAGCATTTTGAGCATGTTCAAGTCAACATAGATGGAAGGATTTGGAGTGTGCTCTGGGTTTGCCCTGACTGAGTTTGCCTATTGACCAATATGGCCTGGAGCTTGAGAATGCTGAGTATCCCCGGGCACAGGAGCCTATGGGGCCTGGGTAAGAAGGGGTGAAGAGGTGGAAACTTTAGGGACATTTGTGGCGAAGGAGAAAACCTGTATTACTTGTATAAGAGAAAGGAAGGTGGGGAGTGATGGGAAGCATGGGATTGTTTGAGAAGGGATGTCAGAGTGGCACTGATGGCCTGAAGCAGAATTTCACAATCCCACTTACAGAGCAGAAGGGAGAGCACAGCAGGCAAGAGGAGTTCTTTACCATTCCATCCAAGACAGAGGGCTACTTACCCCCAGGCCTCTCCCCCACTTCCGTATGCAGCCAGTGCCCCCCATACTGGTGCTGTTTGCCAAGCTCAAGCCTGTGCTCCTGCTGCTGGTGCACAAGGGCACACTCCAGTGTGGGCTGCAGGTGAGCTCTGGGCTGCTCTGGCAGAGGAGAGCCCAAGCCCTCTGTGCAGAGTAAGGCTTTTGCTCAACTAATCCGTGTTGAAGAAGCACAGCTAAGATTCCTTTCATTTATTTCTCCCCCAGCTACCTCAAGCGCAGCTCTTCCAAAGCAGAATGCAGAGGAATTGAACCTGAGGGTTGAGTTCCACAGTCCATTTGTTGTGACTAAACCATCTGCTCAGTTGTTTTTTTAATGTGTTTTCAGTTAGGTAAATTCCCTGATCTGACCTTCTGTGCATCCACACACCTTTCTTGGCACAAGGGAGAAAATGTGACTGGGGCCAGAGAGCAGAATGTAGAGCTATTCCTTTAAAAAACAGCCCTGGTTTAGGTCTGCCCAAACCAGTTATGAAGCCAGAGCTGGATCTTCAAGGACTCACAGTCAGTTTCAGGGATGTTGACTTTCAAGCATTAAAATATTGTGTTCAACCACTGCCTATTTCAGTTTTGTCCCTCACATTGTGGGGTTACTAACAGGTCCCTATAAATAGGAAATATCAGGCATAATTGATCAATGTTTGTAAAATGCCAGATCCTACAAAAATCTGGAGTAAGAGGCATCATTCAAAAGCTTAGCTTTGAATAAGATGCCTAGCAAAGCATCCAATTCCTGTGTATTGTACCACTTAAGCTTTCCAAGCAACCCACACATTGTACAGCAGGTTATACTTTGCAATGACACAAATCCCAGAAATATTCAAAAGAACATCTAGGCGGCAGGGGCAGGCTCTCTCCTTTGCAATGACTTGACCCCACAAGATTACAACCTGATTTTTTGTGTTCCTGGAGTGCTGAACACACTGGGTTTGCAATTGAACAGTATAGCTTATGTGCAGAAGCTAGTGCAGTAACAGTCACAAATAATAGTAGAAATAAACTCATATTCCTGAGGGCCTGCAGACAATGACACACCTCAGAGTGGCAACATACAGTATATGAAGAAGGGAAATTAGAGTCCTTCCTTATTGCCATCTTCTGTTTTCCTCAAGAGGAAAAATGGTATGGATTTTCATGTCTTACATCTGAAACACTGGGCCCACATTTTTTGTGGCAATGGTTTAATGCAATTTCTCCTAGAGATGAGCTCACACTGCTGGACATGGAAACCTCATCAGGTGAGGAGCTGCAGTTGTTGACTATGCTGTGAGAGACATAATGTGATGATGATTAAACACTAAAAGTACAAGAGTGATTAGACTGCATGAAATACCATTTTTAAAAATAATGAAATGCTAAAATAGAAGGAAACCTCCATTTGTTCCTATTTATTTTTTTTTTCTGCACATTAAGCTCAGACTGTGGATGACTTGGAGTATGAAGAGAGTGATCACTGACAGTATGACAAACTAGCACTACCGTAGAAAAATAAGAGAGGAAAGTACATCTTGATCCTCAAGTTGAGATCTCTCCTATTGCAAGCAAACATGCCATTTTTTCTCTTTTGTAAACATATCAAGCTCAGTTTTTTGTTGGTGAAAGCAAGAGAGAGAAATAGAAGAAACTGTAGCGTAGCTGACTGTTCCATTGTTTGTTAAACCATCCTTCATATTTTAATGGTAATTATTAAACAGGAGTTTGGGAAACATGTCAAAACAGAAATAACAGGTAAAAGAAAATCTAAACAAAAAGCAAAATCACAGGCTTATATTTTTTGCAGTATCACAGAATGGCTGTGAGATTTTTCTTCAACTTCTTTCTTGCAGGTAGCATTACTTACCTTTAAGCAAATGAAAATGGAAAGAGCAATTTTATATTATACTTACAAAGGAACAGATTTATTGAGTACTTAGACCTGCTAAAGAAAATCACTTATGTAATCTAACCAATGTACTCTATGATCCTTTTTCAATGGCTAAGACCTCTGGTGGAAAAATAGTTGAACTATAAATCCAGCAGCTCAGATTCAGGAGAGAAAATTAAGGAGTTGTTTGTGGCCTTCTGTTAGTCACAACTGTTGCCTGGTAACTGTCTAAAAATTAAATGTGCATCACCTGGCTTCTAAGGACCATGGCATCACTAGAAAATCTGGCATCTGCTATGTCTTACATTGAAAAGCAGAACTTCATTTCTTGGTTATTATGGGATTTTTTGTCATAATCAGGGAAGTTACTTAGCTGCATAGCTGAGATGCTTATGGTAAAGTCATTTAAAATATTGTATAAATTAATATATAATATATATGATAAACTACAAAACAAACTTGTTTTAAAATGTGGAAATTTCACACAATCATTTTCTGATACTACTATGTAGCATTACATTCTTTCTTTGGGTAATGTAGATAATGTCTTTAATTTCTTTCCTAATGTCTGCACCTACTGAGCTTCACCCAAGCTTTGCATGAGACTTGAACTGAGAAGAAAGCACATTGACAGAAGTTGTGGCATGGATACTCCTGAAATGGAAACCTGGCAGATATACCTAGACCACCAGATGTACCTTGATCAGACTTGTAAAATAAATTCATTTCAAAACACTTTCCAGACTCTTTGATGCTCTGTTTTGAATAGATTTTCGGGTCAATTGGTACCTGCTATTCCAATGGTATTGCTGAGAAGACTGTGAAGATTTAGATGGATATAGGTCAGAATACATAACCTAAGTATTAAATGGGATAGACCTTGTGTTCTGCAAATCATAGAATCATTTAGAATGGAAAATAGCCTTAAGATCACCAAGTCCAACTGTAAACTACTTTATTTAATTGAACAATTAACCTGGGACTGCAATCTACTCCCCTCTTTTATGCTTTTGGCCACTGAACACCGAAGGCCCTGCTGCAGAACTTATTTCAGTCCACTGGAGAATCTGGTCTGAAGTGATTTTTCGAAAAATTGTTCACTTACAGATGCTGTGTCAGGCTATTATGCAACACTCATCCTAACATTAATTTTCTATGCTTACTGTGCTCTCCTTTGCAGAACCTCAGAGTGTCCCACACACACCAGTTAATTAAGTTTCACAATACCCATGTGGGTGCACTGTTTTATTGTCTTAATTGAACAAAAAGGAGAAGAGAAACACAGAGAGATGAAGTGACCTAGCCAAGGTCACTTTGTTAATTAAGATTAAAAGTTTATTTCAGAAAAGAAGATAAGCACGTCATAAGGTAAATGAAGCAAAGCGAAGGTAAGCTTACCATTGCTTAGGTTTATTTGCTAGCATAGAACTAACTGAAAGCTTCTAAAGGGGGAGCAGAATCAGAGAATGTTGACTTCTCTCACTACAATTTTATTCAATTCTCCCGATACTAGGAAGATCTTGACTGCTCTTCTTGTACTCCACATGATCTGATTGGCAGCAGCAGCCTACAGGAAAAGGAGGTAAATCTATAGGTGTGTGCTATGTTAGAGTGTCCTTGGGCACAATGGCAGAGGAGGGAGTCCCAGTAACCCACCGAGGGAAAGCAGCCCCCCCAGGATGTCACAGGGAACTTTCAGCCCCAGGATCAAGGTAGTCTTGGGAGAAATGAACGTGCAAAAGTAAAGACAAAGTGCACAAAAGGAATTGCTTATGTGTGAACAGTGGCTGGTCAGCACACTTGTCCAGCTATACTCTGCACCCTGGCCTGACTTTGCATTAAACTCCATTTTTAAACTATTTTCTTGATACTTCTTGTGTATTCTGTGCACACGTGTATGTATGGAGGTGTCTCTGCCAGCCATCAGTTGGACCATATGTCCACAGACTGTCCACAGACTGTCCGTGTGCCTGTGGTGCCATCACTGGGAGTCAGTGAGGGATGTATGCCTGTGTGGAATTGCAAATGCACATCAAGCTGGACGAGCTGCTGAGGGGGTGATGTGATCTGGGAGCCTGGGGGGTGTGTGTCCCAAAGTGAAACAACATGGAGTTGTCCACTGGAGGGACCAAGGGGTGCAGGACAACCACCAAAATGTCATGAAGTCTAAGCTGATTAAATGACTTCTTTGCATGTTGTGTGTCTCTTTGTGCAGAAAGCAATGGGGAGTCCAAGAATTTGAGACCAGCTACAGGATGTGTGTGTCTAAGCCCAGACACAGGAAGGATCCACACTATGTGCGTGTGTGCATGTGCAAGGAGGTCTGTAATGGCAGCTGGAATTGGGCTGCAGAGTCAGGGGCTCGTATGTCCAGGTGCCAGGAAATGAGGAGACTGGAATCCAGGGGCAGCTACTGGGCAGACTGACTGCCTGAGCCCAGCTGCTCGAGGGATTTACATCATACATATTTATATATTTCTCCTACTAGCAGACCTTCAGCTTGAACAGTCAGAGAGGGGAACAGCATAAGGTTGTTGCTGCTCCATGTGTCTCTGTTGTTGCATGTGGCTGGCAATATATAAGTACTTATGTGCTATATAGCGTGTGCCTGTGGGAATACACACTCAGCCTTCCTGCTGTCTTGGCCTGGGGACACGGAGCTGCAGCAGCCTCACTTCCATTGAGCTCCTTGATTCAGCAACCCCTGACAATAAATATGTGTATGTTTCTAGATATCTATATATCTATATGTGCATATATGTGAGCTACAGTTTTGCTTGTGATTATTCCTGTCATTCAGTTGCATTTTTCGGGTGGAAGAAGGGGAGAAAACTGCAAATTAGGGGCATTTGGGAAAGCCAGACAGCCATCTCTGTTGACACCAGGGACCTCCACACACAGCTGAGCTATCTTTTATCCAAAAAGGTGACATCAAAGGATATAGGTAGTAATTTGTTTGTGGTCCTTCAGAAAGCTAAAAGCGCCTCATTCTGCAGTACTAGGAGCCAATCTTTTATATGACTTATAAAGCTTTCCAAGCACTGTTTTCTAGCATTGCAAGTGAAACTCATCTAAAATACTTAGAGAGGAAGAACTTTAATCAGCAAGCTTTTTCTAACATCAAACCTTTAAGAGCAAGCAAATTGACCACATTTGCATTTTCAGTATTGCTCTTCATGTGCAAGGCAGGGAGTACGTTGGAAACAAAATGAAGAGAGCTTTTTTTCTCAAGAGGAAAATGAAAATCCAAATTGAGGTCAAAACACAATTATCATTACTGTCTTGAAGTTGAGAAATTCATGTGTATCAGTACAAGCTCTTTTTTTATGGATTCTTTACACAAAACCAGTGATGACAATCTATGTGATGATAGATAAATTATATCCCACTCGTTTTGATTACAGCTTTCAATTTCTCTTTTGGAATGACTGCCCCAGTACTTTCACACGAGTGAACTAAAAGACTAGAAAAGACAAACAGCTAAGGGGAAAATAACAAAGCAACAGAAATAGTGACAATAAATTGTTGCAGTGAGTGAAGAAGGGTCATTCCCCACCACTGTGTCAGCTGCTGCTGTGGAGGCTGACATGAAATAGTTCCAGAAAAAAGGACTAGGCCATTTCATACCAGTTTTATGGGTAAAGTTTTGTTTATGGGTAAAGTCTTTGTTTATTAAGCAAAGCCTTATATTTACATACCTTTTAGGATTTCTGTGCGTTGCCACAATCCATACAGTCCGTACAGTAATGCCTCTATAACACAAGATCTGAAAATTATAATGAGGCTTGTTATAAAGCTGATGCAGATGAATTGATTTCTGTTAGAAAAAGATAACCTTAGAGAAGAGTACCCCAAGGTCACACACCAAATCCTACCACTGAGCTGTTAGAAAATATTTGTTTTGTAATAATCTGTGTAGAGCAGATGTGCAGCCTAGGTCTGTGTATCCACAGGGTGATGTCCCACAGCACCTCATGCTGAGCATGCTGCAAAAGCTTCACGGTGGCTGCTCAGCCATGCCATGCCAGGACATTGTCTCTGCTTCTGAGCAGTCACTAGGCTGGGTTGCCTTTCTGGCCTGATTCAGGTCCTTGGGGGTACGCCCCCTGCATGGCACAGGCATCAGTAGGAATATACAGCATAGCCATAACCTGCCACCAGATTCTCTCCTGGTCATCAGCTGGTGGAATTGTAATAAGCCAGGAGAACCTGGAAAATCAGTGGTTGCATTACCATTATGGCAATGGGACCTAAAATTTAGGTTTATTATTAAAATTCTTATGGTTACCTCCTACTCTGACAACACATGAATGAATTACTATTAATTTTACGAGTCTCAGTTTTCACTTTGCAGTATTAATACTAACCATCACTAACTCCTGGCAGGTTATTGTAGAACTCGGATGAAATTCATCTGGTATTAAATGGATTGTGAAGTGATGAATCAAGGCCAAAGTTCCTGCACTACCATTCTTTATTCTAGCTAGCATTTATGGCCACCTGACATGGAAAAGCAGCTTCTGCCGAATGGCAAATTCAAAAGCATCTGATGAAAGTCTTTGTAGCCTGTTTGTTTTTTTGAAATAGGAAAGATACCATTTTCCTATGCAGACTTTTTGAAGTACCAGTAAAAATGTGGGCCTACTCAAGGCCAAGCTGTTGTTTGCATGGGGTCATTTTCTGGGACAATCAATTACCTAGAAGCCATATGTCATAGCTCTGGAGACGTGAGGCAGGTGTATGTTGGAAGAACCCTCTGTTCTACCTGCCAAGTTTGTTTTAAATGTACATAGCATAAACAAGATTGAAGTCCAGCTGGAGTGACACAGTCAGTGTGGCAAAGCAGATGATTCTTTAATTTCTTACAGAAGCAATGGATGGAAAATAACCCCATCAGACTAAGTGAATTTATCAGGAAGGGAAAAAAGTAGATGTTTTCTGTTTAATACACTGATTACGTAACAATAAAAATCATCATGTTGATTTGGTGAGAAGTGCATCATGAAAACAAGGATATTTCTATTCAGCATGTGGTGGAAGCCACACTCTCAGGCTACAGATCATTTTGGTTTCATTGAACTTGTCCTTGTGATTTATGTACAATAAACACCTAGACACCTGGGTAACACCTGGACTTATGGCAGCATCCTATTTTCATGACAGTGTCTGGGAGAAGGGAAATAGGACTGTGAGGTGATTTTGATAATGATGTGAAGAGAAAAATATGTCCTTATTCTCCTTTGACATTTCTTGGAATCCTATCAACTAAATGTCATCTAGGTTATTCACTTTCTGTCACAGAGATTGTCCTTATTCTGGGTATAATACTGAGTCAAACATATCACTGATGTTATAATTTTAACTGTGTATGTTTAAACATTCTGTGAGTGTGCCGCTCACATGTCAAGGCTTATTGTTGATTTGACATATATGCAACTGATTTAATTGCTGTTTGAAAAAATGGGTATGTCAGCAATGAGCTATTCTTTGCCATGGCTCTGTCCTGTAGACCTTGTGTCCATTTATGAAATAGAAAGCCTTGTTCTCAAGCCAGTCTATTAATGTGGAAGTCAATATGTCTAAGACCAACAAAGAAATGGCAAGAATAGTTCCATAAATAGGGTGGAAATGCAACTATTTGTAGGCCCTGTTGGTTTGGATCGTATGAAGTGTTACACTCTTAAAAGATGACAGTATGGCCATGGATGTTCACAAAACTGAGAAGGTTATGTCATGAACCTTTCCCCAGGGTCCTTGTCCTTGGATTAAATAAATCAGAACAGCTACATTGTGAGCTGAACTACAGCCAATTGCACTCACACTGTAGCTACCAATAGTTTACTATTACTAAGATGAGAGTAATATCTTTGAAGACTGGTTCTGGATTCTAGATCTATGTGGAATGGTAATAGAAAGATGAAGTGCAGAATGTGCTTATTAAATTCTCAGATGACAACAATATGTGAAAGTGCATGGAAATTGGAAAAGGAATTTGAATTATACGGCTAAAATTGAGAAAAGTTCTTAAAGCAGATGGAGAGTCGCTCTTCAGAAAGGTCTAATCTGCAGCATAAAAATTGAATGGGGAAACCACAGGTTAAGTACTGTTTCCACAGAAAGAGCCTTAAGGTTTGCCATGGTTTATAATATATCCAAGAGTCAGTATATTTAGGCTATGACATTAAGAAAACCAAGCATTGAATTAGGACATAAAAAGGGGTGCCTGGAAATAATCTTCCTATTCTGAATGGATATAGCATTTGGGGCACTGCATTTTGAGAAAGATGTGGAGAAATTGCAAAAGCCTTCTGAATTATGTGGCCTTAGACTGACAGATGAATGAATTGTGATAGTTTATGCCAGAAAAGAAAATGCAAGGAGATGATATGACAGCAATCTTCAAGTATGGAAAACACAGCTGTAGAGGAGAAGACAGAGTTTTGCCTTTTGTATTCTTTTGATAGACAGAATAAGAGGCAGAGAGTGGGTTTTACTCTCAGAGAGAGGAGATCAACTAAAGAAGAACTCCTGAAGACCTTGTTTAAGGTGAGAATTAATCCCACTTTCAGCAGTTGGTGGCCTGCTGATACTGCCTGGTACAATCCTAGAGCAGAGTCACAGACAAACTCCTGATTTCCACCAGTGGCACTCCCTCCTGTTAACAGTAAGTAACTCTTGACACCAGGGCTACATCCCAGTACAGACAACTAATTTTGGCAACCTTGGACTTCTTTTCTTTTCAATTTTAAGCCATTTCACTTTGGGAAAATGAAACACTCAGCTAGGCTGACAATGACCATGGTAGCTTGATGTGATTCTAAATTGCCATGGACACTGAAGCAGGGTTTTCCCAGAGGACACCCAAGTCACCCTTAATTGTAGTGAAGGTAGTGGTGTTGTTCTCATGCCAGCAGAACATCCCACATTCTCCACTGAAGTGATGGATCCAAGGCAATGAATAGCTGGTCATGCCTGGTAATTATGGCAGCCTTAGGCTACACTTGCTGTGGAGGGATGATGTAACACAAAATGTTGTGCTGCATGTGCAGCTGGCACTACACTAAACTGTAACAAATAAGTCATCTTAAATGCCAAATCTCCATGGAGAGTAGATTTTTTTTGGTACAATCATGTTGATCTAATTTTTATCTGTTAGAGAAATCCTGACTTCATTATTTAACTTTAGTTGGTCAGTTCCTTTTTTAATGCACAAGTTAACTCAGCAAAACTATATAAAAAACAGTTGTTAATCCCAGCAGAGGAGTCTGTAATAACACGAGGGACTGTGATTAACTGGGGAATTTGGAGTCAGCAGCTCTAGAATGGCTGGATATCAGCAGTCTAGGCAAGTCAGCCCTTCCTCTAAGTCTGGTATCAAATATTTTGCAATTCCTTTTAGCTTTTTTTTGCTTACCCTGTTAGAAACTGTCATATGATACTACTGGAAAAATATGTCAGGGTAATCCACCCTTGATGCAACTTCGTTTTGAGTACAGACTGAATGGCAAGAAGCAGCAAAAAGATCACAAGTCTTTTATTTTATATATTTATTTATATGACCAGGAGAATAATATCAATATCTTCTCTTTACCTCCCTTCTCCACTAATTTTAGGACTGCTTCAAAGTCTGAACTTAATTTTAAACTCAGCTTTAACTGATTCAATTGATAAAGGTGAATAATGTGCATGATTAATGCTAAGCATTTGCTCAGGTAATACTCTGAATGTTTGCCTGAAATCCCAAGATTTTGACTGACCAAAAATTTCAGCTGTGCATTGCTGCTAAAGGGCCTGTTAAATGCAGGACCTCTATGCTCAGTATATCACTTCTGCCTCCATGTAGTGACTTCCAGAGACTTCTCTGGGATTAGCCGCATGGTTGAATCAGAGATGAAATATGTCACTGGATTTACAGCATTACGTAGTCTTAATTCTCTGTTCCCTAAAACTGACCTTGGTATCCTTATCTCTCAAAAATATCGCACCAGGGTACTCATGCTGAGACATCGGAGGGATTAACGCCGAGTCTTCCCAGAAAGGCAGGAATACAGGGATGGAGAAGGCCCCTCCAGACTGTGCTGCTTACTCCCCAACTTGACTAGACATGTTTTTGCAAAGGTGCATTTTGTTTGTCTCAAAACATTGTCTGCAAAGTGAGCTCAATAAATTACAGTAATTCAACAGAAATTAAAATCTCCTTGATGTTACTGAGGTCACTTTATTCATCTGGGAGTAGCAGCAAGAATCAGGCCCAAGTATCCAAAAAACAATTGCTCTGTGCGTTCATTCTACCTTTGCTTTGAAAATCTACTTGTTTTCTCTAATTAATATAAATTGTCAGGACGATGGCTGCAGTATGTTTACACTGCCTTCCACAAGTGCGGCTGCAGATCATGGTTGTGTGTAGGAGACATCTTTATCAATCTGGATAACTCCATCACATAGTTACAATAGAACCACCCTCAGCCTCTAAATACATATCAAGGGTCCTGGATGCCCCTGCACATCTCTTTTCATGTACATGGCAAACACTGCTGGTGTTTGAAAAGATGAGGCAATTGTAATAAACTTGGAAATGGTAAGGAATAAATATGGCAATCTGTACCTGTTATTAAATTGTTCCCAGCATGAAAAGTCCCATAAAATACCACTGGCCCTACAAAACCATGAATTTTTATTTTTAAACAGCAGCTGTTCTGTGTTATTCCTTCATTACTGTGTGAGACTGTGAAATGCTCAGTATTGTCTTGGGATCAGTTTGCTTCTTTTACAGATATGAAAAGTGTGCCTGGGAGTAGCAATTAGTATAGGCATCTAATGGATGCTACATCTTCCTGGAGAAGATTTCTGGCACTCAGTGGCTACATCTTGAAGCACACTGTGTTTCTTAAGGAAAAGATATAGACTAGGAGGAGAACAAATGTGATAGAGAACATAACCAAGCCTCATGAAGGAGAGATGCACAGAACCTCTTGGGTCAGAAAGTCTTGTGCTCCCTAAACAGCTTTTAATGACATTTTCAAATACGGAACTCCCCACCAGACTGACCTTGCAGCATCAGTGAATTCACTGGTGACTACATGCCAATTTTTCAGTTAATATCCAGACATTCAAGTTGCTTGTTTAATCTCTTTAGGAATTAAAAGATATTCTGTCCTTATTGTCTTTAGATGAACAGCTGCTGCCTTCAGCATATCTCCTTAAAGTGAATAAATGTCTCAATTGCTCCTTTCTTATTTCTGTGTCTAGAGTTCACTGTTTAATTCTAGATTATAATTGCATATTTTTCTGAGGTCTTATGAATTTCTTGAACTTTACGGAGCTCTGGATAACCACAGCCAGTTGAATTTAAATTGTCCAATTAATTTTGCATAGCAGCTGAGTGCAAGTGAAGGTCATTCTTGGATCATCATTCTTTGCCTACAGCAGGGCCAGGTATGATAGGAAAGTGGAATAGCGGCTTGAAGAAAATCCATTCCCCTTTCTGGACAGTGAGTTTGTAGCAAAGTTCCTGGGAAGCAGAGTGGTAGTGCCTGGCCCAGAAGGAGCTCAGCTTGTTTCGGTCTCTGCCTGTTGTGCCAATTTTAGCAGAGAAAATGCTCACATTACATACAACACACTGCATACAAGATAAGGTTAGCTATGCATTTTTTTCTGGGTTTCAGAAAGCTTCAATGAAGGCAGGAAACAAACAAAATATGAAATCTCCAAAATGGAAATCGAAATGGTGGGTGTTGCACATGCAGCCTACAGTGTGCTTCTGTTATTTCCCTGTAGTGGACATGTCTTCCTATGTCATTACAGCTAATTATTGGGGATTAAATGATTGATGGTTTGGCTGCAAATGATATGGCCTCAGCAGCAGCTGCTTTATGAACAATGTCTAGCTGCAAATCAGGGACAGCAGCTCACCTCTGTGAGGGGGCAACTTGTGTGGGGTGTCTCTAAACTTCTTCTGGCTGGCCAATGCATAAATCAGGTAATTGAGTTGGATACTAGTCTTTAAAAGAAAGTATGTGTCTTCCTATACTATCTAGAAGTGCTTGATTAACGTCAGGATGCTACAGAAACTTGGCTTTGATTGGGCTAAATTCCTTCACAGCTACTATTTCTTCTACAGCTTCTTTCTTTGAGCCAAATTCTTGAAAATCCATGTGTGTTGTATTCCATACCTAGCATGCATTTGCTTGGAAGTGGAGACAGACCTGTGTTACTGCCTGAAGTCTCTCCCAACCCAGTCATCTCCAACTTATGCCATGAGACTGACATTTACCTTTGTAAAACACCTTGGTTTCTGCCTGTAGCAAATACAAAGCCCAGTTCTGCTCCTATCCTGTAACTGGCAGTTGCTTTGCCACAAGTAGTCTGTGCTTTGGCTGTTAATCAGTACTGTGAACGTATATTTTTAAACATCATTAATCTACATCTGAAATTTATATTTTTACTGAGTCCTTCAAGACTTGAAACTATATTGGAACAAATCTGTTGTCTTGTATATCGATGATTTTTATTACATGGACTTTATATAGAGTGAAATAACTTTTTGTTTTCTTAAATTTTTTTACAAAGATAAGAGAGTGCTTCCTTTAATAAATAACAAGGTTCACATCACACAGCTATTCTGCATGCACTGCTTATTTTGTATGTGTAGGCATAACTGTGTATTCATTATTTTAAGGACGTGTTAAGACAGTCAAATGAGATGAAAAAGTGTTTGGGTCTTCTTAATGGAAAAACACATCCAAAAAGCTTATTTTAAAATGTAATCAGTATTCCTACAGTCTATAAATCAACTTTTAAGAAAATTTTCTCTGTAAATATTCCTCCTTCTACTCCCAGTTTGGAAATAACAAGTATTTTTTGACTTCCAGATTATTGTAGAAATTCTAATGAAAGACAAAATAGTACTGTTTAACTATTTATATAACACTGCAGGCACAACTCTGAACCCACTGATGTCCATGAAATAAGAGTCACTGATTTTGGTAGTTAATGATTTCAATTTTACGCAAGTTCAACTAAAAAAGGGTGATCTTTTAAATTGCTGTCTACCTTAAAATTTTATTTTTAAAAGTCCCATATAAATCTGTCTGTAATAACACTTCATAGAGTTTGGCTCTGATTTAGTATCTAGAGATAGCTATCTTCAAACTGCTAGTATTTGTCACAATTGTTTTTAAATTTGAAACTATGTTAATACTCAGTGTTTTAGGCAGCCATGTAAACACCATCTGGGCAAAATATTTGTAATTATTTACAAACAACAAAAAAAAAAAGTAGCAGGGAAGCTTTTTCACAACACCAAGCTGGCACACTAATCTAGCAGAATGTGTCCCCCAGTCCTGTCCATATGCTGGTTGCTCTTAGATCAGTGATGTCCACTCACTTCCCAGCTGTTTTGTTTGTGTGTGTAATTATTTTGGTTTCATGAACAAATAAAGAAGTCTGAAGGACAGTGCCAACATGTACGAAGGCAAATTCCTGGTCATTCCTAAATCAGTGCTCTCCCTTGGCCCATGGAGAGGTATTTACTGTCTAGGCAGAACACAGGTGAATAATTTGCTTACCTTTGGAGTGGCAAAGGGTCTCCTCCACCTGCAGTGTTGTCTGATTGCCTTTGTTGAGGGGCTTCAGAAACAAGGCAAGTGCTGTGTTTGGAAAGTCCCTAGAAGGCTGTGGGGCCATGTGTCACCAAAAGCAAAGAGTTTATTTGTACCACATTTGCTACCTAGAGTTTGTTCTCAGAAGTCAGTGTCAGGGTAACACCCCTACAGGCACCTATGTCACTGGGTGGCCATGACCACATACTCACAAAATCTTACCTGTGATAATCTGGGCATCCCATCTGGAAGGATGACCCAGGATTTGCAGTATTTTATAGGTGTTTAAAGAAAGCAACTTTCTCCTGGAGTTGTTAATAACAACAGGGAAAATCATCTACATGCTAAGGCACAAATTCCAACCTGCTGGATCATCCAGCTGCATCTGTCCGGGAATTAATTATGCTGAGTATTTCCAGGAACAGAAGGGCCCGTGTCCCAGCTGCTGACCTGGCTGCTTCTACCAGACTGGCCCTGGATCCAGTGGGATGTACGAAGTGTCAGCAGGACCACAGGAACCAGGAGGGCTGCAGCAGTCTACCTTGGTAATCCAGCATGTAGCCCTTCAGATATTGAATTTTTTCATCCACTCTTGGTATTGCCAGAAGCAAGGAGATGTTTGAAGTCCTACCAGCCTGTGCTGGTCTCCTTGTTCCAAGCTGCCACTCAAGGAAGGGCAGCTGGAGCCTTTGGCTGCAAAATCATTACTGAGTGATACAACTGCCTGTGGTAATTTCCTGGTGCCATGGGCCCGATCCAAAGCCAGCAGCAGTTAGTGAGCAGAGCCCCAGAGTGAATCATGCACCATCTGTGCTCATGGGCTGACTGTTTGTGTGTGGCAAGTGCTGGGTAAATGTGTAGCCACAGCACAGGAAGGCAAATCCCCCTCACTTGCACGGAGAGGTGCACGTGCCTGTACCTTTTTCACTGGTCTGAACAGGTAGGGCAGGGTGTGGTGGGGGGTGTGTTACAGCCCTGAAGGCTCACAGGTGCTGCTCCTTGTGCTGGGGTGAAGGGGTGTGTTTGTGGTGCTGGCAGTGGGCCTTGGTGGGTCTCACTAAACCCTCATAACGAACAGCAGGGAGATCAGACAGAGCCAAAAGCACTTCTGGGCCTATTCTTAGAGCAAGCTGGATGAAGCAGCCAGGTAAGGAGGAAACTCTCCTTTCCTTCAGTGCAGAAATGGAGCAGGAGTAGAGGAAGGTGTTTCTGGACTCTGTCCCCCACCTGCTATCTGCTTAGCACACCTTCTGAGCATGCAGTGGCTGTGAGGGGATCCCTTGGTGCTGGATCTTTGACACAGGAGGCAGTATTATGAGACAGAGTCCAGGGTTTAAACTGAGGATGAAGGGACCTGCAGCCATCTTTATGCTGAGCAGGCTGTGGCAGTCAGGCATGAGCCAGAGCAGTGTCAAAAGGTGATGTGTACTTCCTGGGCCTTTACTGGGGACATCCACAGGTATAGAGGATGGTTTATGCTGCCCCACTGTGCTTCTGCACAAATATGACCAAAGAAATTACTTCTGTGGTCCAAAGTGGAACCTGAAGCCTCTCCAGCGTAGAGGAGGGCAGGTACACCTGCAAATCTGGATGGGTCAGCAAACACTCTCAAAACATGTCTAAGTACTTAACTGCTTTTAACACTATATAAAGGGCTCATCTCCACTGTACAGGAATAAAGATTTCCTTTTATTCCCACTAAACTACAGGTAGGTCACCAAAGGTAAATGCAAATATCTGAACAATTTTGTGTCCTACCTCACAATAAGCATAGAATCATAGAATTGTTAAGGTTGGAAAGGATCTCTAAAATCATCAAGTCCAGCAATTAACCCAGTACTGCCCAGTCCATCACTAAATCATGTCCCTGACTGCCACATCTACGTGGCTTTTAAAGACCTTCAGGGATGTTGGCTCCACCAATTCCCTGGGCAGCCTCTTCCAGTGCTTGACAACAAGCCTTTTAGTCAAGAAATATTTCCTAGTATCCAATCTAACCGCCGCAGCATAACTTGAGGCCACGTTCTTTGGTTCTGTCACTTGTTACCTGAGAGAAGAGACTGACTCCAATTCAGGTGGTTGTAGAGAGTGATAAGGTCCCTCCCGAGCCTTCTTTTCTCCAGGCTATACACCTCCAGCTCCCTCAGGTGTTCCTCACAGGACTTGTGCTCCAGACCCTTCCCCAGCTCCACTGCCCTTCTCTGGACACGCTCCAGCCCCTCAATGTCCTTCTTGCAGTGAGGGGCCCAGCATTGGACACAGGATTTGAGGTGTGGCCTCACCAGTGCCTCACAGGGGGAAAATCACTGCCCTGGTGCTGCTGGCCACACTACTGCTGACACAGGCCAGGATGCCATTGGCCTTCTTGGCCACATGGGCACACAGTGGATCATGATCAGATGTTTGCTAATCCAAATGCAGTTGGGGATTAGGGAATAAGAAGGCAGGCACTGGTCTGCTGTGTCCTGCTATGAACAGAAGGACACACTTCCTGGGAACAGTCTGTTTAAACTGAGCATGTTCCCATTGTCCTCTTGGGAGTTTCTCAGCTTGTAATTGAGTGCACAATTCTTAGCTTGTGAAAGATGGAGAACTCCAGCCGCTGGGCTTCTGTAACTAAACTATTAAAAATAAATATACTGTAGAGGAGAAAAACCATTAGGGAAAGAGCTAATTGTTTATTCTTGCAATGGATTCTTTCTTTTTTGCAAGGTTGATTTCTGTCTTGCTATAGACAGTAACTGAAGAGCATAAAATGATGGAAACAGTAGTACAGAATAATAAAAATACAGCGTAAAAGACCAATTATGTCCATATATAAAACTGCCTGTACTTTATTCAACTTCACTTTCAAATAATTTCAGCAAGAGAGATTACAGATTTTCCTCTGGGAAATTATTCTTCAGTTGGGAAAATGTCATAATTGGGAGTCTTTTCATGATTTTCTTTCTAAAGTCTCATTTGCTTAATATCCTCCTATTTCTTCAGATGCCTTCTCTAATCAATTTCTCATGCTTCTCTTTGTTCAAAACCTTTAGATACTTGCAGTGATACTTGCAATAATGGTGGGAGCAGATTTGACAACTCGCAGCCCTTAAGCACTGCTCAACTGTTTCATTTGCATTTAGCCTTGTTTGTGTATTTTTGTATTGTATTTGTAATTTTTCCTCATTTATCTTAAAACTGTGACAAACCATCAAATTCAATAATAATAGATAAAGCCCCTGCTTTTTCTTTACTAAAATGGAAATCTCTTGTGTTGAATGTCATGGGAGAAACCGTTAGCTATGCTTCAGAATATCTGCATTGCTCAGCCATTCCTAACAGCAGTTTTTGCATTAGGAAATTTAATCACCAGATTTAATCATGCCATAAACTCCCAGAGCTGTTCGCAAATACGGTACTCTTTCCAGAACAGTATCATCCATATATTTTCATAATTTCATGAGTCAGCCTATACCTGCTATCGATAACAGGTCTTTAAAAGTTACTGCTTTCTCACAGATTCAGTTCTCACCTCTTCCTGGACTAAGTCAAAACAATTACGGGAATTGGGGTTGTAGAAATTTGGCCAAATGTGGAGATTGTAAAAAGAGAAAAAATGTTTAAACAGTGGTTCCCTGTACCATTACAAGGATTAGGTTTGCAAGTCAGCATTTGCACTTTTGATTAAATTTTACTAATTTTAATCCGTAAACTGAAACCTATATTCCTGATATTTTTTATCACTGCAACTATTTACAACCTGTCATCTCTGCAGTCTAAGTGAGAAGGTCGTTGTAAAATGGGAAGAAACCACTGGCAAGAGACAGAGAGTTCTGTCCTTCACTCCTGGTGTAACTTTGATCTCAGTGGGCCCCCTAGAAGTCTTAATGCATAATGCAAGATCTAGCAAGCAGACAGTAATATTACTCAGGCAGCAAACAAGCAAAGAAAAGATCAACCAAACAAAAATGGAATGTTTTTTACATGGTATGTAATTCAGCTGTGAAACTTGTGACTGCAGTGAATTCCAAAAGGGATGAAGAAAATTCAGAGGGAAAGTCCATTCAGGCTATAAAATGCAGCCCAGTAGTAGTGTTGTTATGTTGAAAACAGAGTGCCAGTAGACTTGGAGAGAAAGTGAGGTGTCTACTTTTTATTAATATTATTTGTTTCAGAATTCAGCTTCTTGGATTGTTCAAGTTGATTTCATACCAGTGAATCAGGATGAAGTGTGGGCTAAACTGGGTACAGAACAAGGCAGTGAGCAGTGACACATCCACCTCCAAAACAAACGGCTTTAGGGTAGCAAGATTACCAAGGCTGGCCCACAGATTTTTACAGCTGATTCACTTCAGTCTCAGTCTGGAGGCCCAAGGTCTAAGACACAAAGTCCAAGGCTTTGTCTCTTCGCCCTCTCTATTTCTCCTTGCTCTCTTCAGGTTCCTGTATCTCATAATTAATTCTTTGAATTAGATCCTTGTAAAGAACAATACTGTTTGTACTTCCCTTAAATCATACCAACACTGGCTGCAACACGTACAGCCATCAGAGAGCATTGCATAATTTATCACGCAAAAGCAGATTTTCTTGTCATGGCTGTGATATTGAGACTGTCTTGTAATAGGGGCAGGAATCTGTTCCAGTCTTCTTTTTTTTCCCCCTGCACTCTACAGATCATATCGCAAATTTACTGGAATTGAGTTCCAAGATGCTGAATATCAACCTTTGATCACATAAGCTGGAACAAGTTAAGTTTCTTGTCAAATTGTTTCTTGCTTTCTTGGCTAGAGCCACTGCTAGCGACATTCTTAATGAAACCTCCTTCTTCTGCATTGTTATTTCCCTATCCACCTGCTCACTCCAGTTAAGAGAAACACCAGCGTGCTCTGTACCATGCCTTCAGCTCCTGCATCTCAGAATTACAGACTGTGGAATGTTAAAGAACTGTGTGGAGTACAACACAGTGCAGCAGCTCCTCCTCACTGCCTGCCCTTCTCCAGCTGTTCTTGGCATTCACACACTTGGGCACACGCTGGTGCCAGGAACAGATGCAGGAGAGTAGCCAGAGTAGATGCTGCTCAGTGAATCCTACAACAACCAATGGGCACTTACAGGCAATGGCAGCAGAGTGGTGCAGAGTTGCCCCTCAGAATCTAAACTCTGGCACAGCCACATTGCTGATGAGCCAGTCCTCTAGGGCAGCTTGAAGGGGTCTTCGATCTCAGTATTTTTTTCCCTATGAGCAGACCATGGTAAAGATCCTACTGCATGACAGAGATCCTGGTGTCACACAAGCAGCAGTAGCTTAATTTATTATTTATTAAGTGCAGGCATCACACTAAAATGAAGTAGAAATAAGACTAGAAAAATTCAGGCACTACTAACCCTCTTATTCTTTCAATGTATGAGTAAAGTTGAAGCCTGGCTTTCACACTTCCTCCCCTCTTTTTTTTTTTTTCCTTCAAAATATTTCTTTAGTCTAAGATATTTGAAGAGGTCAGAAAAGATGTTTTGGGGAATTTTTCTCTTTTTTTTGTGAAATGGAAATTAATAAATGATTTTGAGTGGGTTTTTTTCACCTTCAGTAATTCTCATTGCAGAAATGCTGTGAAGCTCAGCTGGAAAAGGCCATTAGGAGAATTCATCCCTATGGAGTTAATCACCTCTGATCAATCCCATCAAACCACTGGTCTTATTCCTGGGACTGTCTATTGTTTTGCCAGTTCATGCCTTTGTTGAGGGCAGGATATTTCACGGAAACTTATGTTTAGGGAAATTTGATAGGGGCTATAAATTCTTTCCATGGCTATTGAATATTGCTGCATGAAGGACAAATTCTCCAAGGTGTGTAGGAATCCAGAGCTGCAGACAGGCAGCCTGTGCATTTTCAAAAACATATAGGTCTTTTTATGTATCACTGTAAATCTGTAGGGCATGAAATTAGTATATTGGAATCAAACAAATTACAACAAGAACTTCTCTCTGTGCTTTAGGTATTAAACACCTTGAAAAATTTAACTCCAGGTAATTTCTTGGTGGGATTTAATCCAAATACATAGATGGAGAAGACACATTGTCTTCAAAATAAATCTCCTAAAGACCTCAGAACTCTCTTCACTCTGCTGCCTTGCCTGCCCCCCAAGTAATCTGTGCAGAGCTAATGACATTGCATTTCTTTCTGTAGCAACAGCTTCTGAGAAAAAAAATATAAGAAACAGAATAAATGCAATTATGTCCCATGGATGACCATTCATGGCGTCTCAGGTAATTGAGCCCTTAAACAGGGTTGAATGAGGTTTCCTGTCTTTATGGCAGAATACAAAAAACATGAAGAACCTCCCTGACAATTAGAAATAAATACAAGAATATTGAAAGAAACACGAGATAAAATCCAAACTTGGCAATTACTTCCACATATCTTTGTTGGTATGCTATGATAGTTCATAAAAGGAATTTCACAGCTGCTCCCAAATATGACCCAAGCCATTACAGCAGTTTTATTCACAGAGTGTGGTTTTTGTCCAGCAGTAACCACTGAAAAAATTCTCAGACAACATGAAGGTTCTTTGGAAAAATCTGTACTGGGCTAGCTACTCAGGCTGCTGTCTCACTGAAGAAAGAAGCGTGTTTTCAAAGCACTAGATGCGGAAAACACAGCCCTAGGATCAACTTCCTAGATGCTGGAAACACAGTTGAAAATGAGGTGATTCAAGTTGGAATTAGGGATTCTGTTTTGAAGATGCTCCTTCCCCTTGATAGTACAATTGATAGTACATTTCTATCAGTGACTCTTAGATAGCCAGTGTTTCCTAGACCAGGGGAGATTTTTCTCCTCTTTTACAGCTTAATATCAAAACAGAGATTTCCTCAATCCCTAAAGGTGTTTCTACTCTCATCTTGCATCAACTGTAAAGTCAGGAAAGCCCAAAGTGACAAGTGGGTTAACTCTACAGCAAAAAGCTACGCTAATTTCTTAACCTGCAAAGACCTACAGTTTCTTTAGATCTTAGACTTTTGAACTTGTTTATGTGAGAGGTGTGTAGCTAGGAATGGAAACAGCTTCTTTTCTTGATATGGTTTAGGATTATCTCTGAATCCAGTCTATACAGAAAAACTCAGGTGAGCTTCACCCACGTGTAGAGAGGCAGCACAGGGAAGTACTGCTACAGGAAAATATGAATGCGTAAAAGCATTATGAAAATTCCACTAATATCACAAAAATAAGATCTGAATGCAATGCAAAGGGATTTGCAGGTTGTCCTTTGTACTTCTGAGATTGCTATATACTACTTTCAGTCCCCAACCAGAGATTGCCACCACATGAGAAGCAGGATTCCTGGGCAAGTGCCTTAAGACTCCTGCAGTCACATAGCATGTCTATGACTCCAGAAATGTCAAGTCACAAGAACATTCCTTCCTATTTCTTTGTATTGCAAAGAAAAATAAAATCAGATTTACCATGGATATTGTAGCTGCAAACTTAAACATAGAGGTGTTGTTATTTCTCCACAGTAATTGTGAAATATAGATCTCTGAACTATGGGATATTCTTAAATTGTCTCATTCTACCTGGCAAGATATGTAATGACATTCATTCGTTTAAAAATTTAAAGGCTTCTTTGTTCCTTTTTCTACTGCAAATGACTAATTAATCGCTCTGGCAATAATAAAGAGCCTAGTATTTATTTTTTCTAAAAGTGCAAGGAAACAGCTAGCAACAAGTGTATGTGAGTTTTCTGCTCTGCATTTGGAAGGAAGAATCCGTCAAAAACAAGTTTGCAAATGTTTTGCTTAAAAGCTTTCTACGGTTTTAATAAATATTGACTGGGATCTTTAATTATTCTTGAACAGTATAGCCTGCATATTGTAATAGATTGGAATCCTACTTGCCTCCAAGTTTTAATTCTGTCTAATCCTTGTTTCTTTGACTTTTGAAGAAGAAGATGATGAAGAGTTAAAAAAAAAAAACCACACCAAGTAAACATGGATTATTTGCCATGATTTTTTATAGCTCACAGACTCAAAGCCAAGATCTACCTCTGTTTTATAATCTCAGTACATTGCAAATTTTGCATGTAACATAGAGCTGTGATGACTAGGAAAATCATTACACCTTAGTGAAATGCTCAAGAGATCCACAGTACTCAGTCACAGATTATGTGTCAAGTTAGTAAAAGCTGGACTATAGCATGCTATATGAAAAGAAAGGAAACAATTTTCCTTTCATTTACTCCATTACTTCCTCTTTTTTTTTTTTCTGAAGATCTGCACCCTCTTCATACTTTAGAGAAATATCCTGAATTATAATATGTGATTGCAATAATTCAGCTCAGCAAGGTCAAGCTTTTTCGGAAACATGCCAAATTGTGTTGAACTGTTGCTTTATTGATCAGTTTTAAAATCTTGACTAATTTGCATTTTTGATAAAGTATTGACAGTTTGCTCTTATAAATCACACCTTTCATACTAAGACATATTTGAACTGTCTGGGAAAATGCAGGAGATGAATTATCTGCCAGAAAGAGTGAGGGGAATAAAATGAACTAGCAGGAAGAAAGAAACAGGGGAAACAAGGGGAAGGAAACTGAGGAAAGGGAGCAGGATCTGGAGAACTGGTACTGTACTAAGACTTGTTAGGGTCCATGGTATGTTAGGGCTGAGAACAGACCTCTGCTCTCTAGCATGACAGCAGCTGAGTGAAAACACTGGTGTTGTTACCTTCTCCCAACAGGACAGATCTGAAAAAAAACCAAACCAGTGACCCTGGCTTCTTCAGAGTCTGGATGGCTGGTGAATGGAGGAAGCTGTTCTCTGTGAGCCTAGGCTTTGATCTCACCCATATGATAGTGGTGATTCCTTTATGCTGCAGTGTCTGTTACTGATTCTCTGTCTTCAAGAAGTGATTATATTATTTTTAATTCTTCTTAACATTTCATATCTCATGGCTGTAGAGTAAACTGGTAATTTCATCCTTTTTGGTTTGTGGAGAAATGAACAATTTCTTGGGAAATGTGAGGATTCTCTTCAAGGACTGTGCATAAGCTGATGATAGGCAGCCTTTTCTTAGTTTTTTCCTAGACCCCCTAGAAATAGTCCCTGGATCTCCAAAGGGATCGTAGAACAAAGAATGTAAAGACAACGTGTAGGTTTTGAGGTTAATATTTTTGGGGTTTTATAATGAAAAGCTTGGTTAAAAGGAGCCTGAATATCTGGTGGCAAGTGACTGGTCATTGTTGCACAGTCTGTAAATAATCACTGCTAAAGCAAGTAGGAGAAAGACACTGAAAAGAGGGTAGAAGCAGAGAGGAACAAACCCTTCTAACAAAACCAAAAGGCAAAATGCTGCTTTTTACATAGGGAGTCTCTGATTTTGTTATGCTCCCTGTTCCATTAACAGAGATAGTTGCCAGCTCACTTAGCAACAAAAGAAATAAACTCTGATGAGTAACATGGTAAAGGAAGGATTCCTCTTGTCTCTTCCTGAAGTTTTGATTGCTGTGGGATTACACACCCAAGGTTAGATTCAAGGAGTTTCCCTCAGGAAGCTGCTGCTCTTCCCAGGTTTGCTAGTAGGCTGATCTTCTGCTATTTGACCCTAAGGGTCACCCAGAGATGTTTCCAGGGGACTGTCTAGATAATCACCCAGGTTATATGCTCCCTTGGGACATCCATGGAGAAGTATCCAGGGATCTGATTATTTTCTGGTGCAGATAGCAATTCTGATTAGATCCCAAATCCAGAAAAACAGTGTATCTCTAATTTGAATTCAAGCTGTGTGAGCAGCAAAATCTCTGAGTGCTGTAAGGAATCTGCTGTTTAGAAGCCCCATGTCCAAAGCTGGTAGTTAATAATGGAACAGAACAATAATTAAAAGGGGGGAATATGTTTGCAGAGCTTAATTAGATGACAACAAAAAATATAGCTAGCCTGTTTTCCCTTTCCCCCTCAGGTATTTTACCAAGTGGAGAGAAATTAGTTATCTACAAATGTACAGGTTTAAAATCTGAATTCAATTTTTATTCTAAATAATGGAAATAAAGCTTCATTTGAAATGACTGATATTCCTTTCTGTGCTATTAGGAAGCCTTGTCTCAGAAGGGTCAGACCAAATCCATGTCACTCTGTCCCAGCCTTATTTATTACATCCTTTCTTTGCCTCTGCTCACTGTCGCAGAAGAATAATGGACTCTGTGGACCTTTGAGTCTAACACAGCAGGACTCCTATGTTATCTTAGAATCATAGAATGGCGCAGGTTGGAAGGGACCTTACAGATCATCCAGTTCCAGTCCCTCTGCCATGGACAGGAACACCTTTCACTTGATCACATTGCTGCATCCAACTTGGCCTTGGACACTTCCAGGAATGGGGCATCCACAGCTTCTCTGGGAAATCTGTTCCAGTGCCTCACCACCCTCACAGTGAAGAATTTCTTCCTAATACCTATCTAAGCCTACTGTCGGTTTAAAACCATTGTTCTGGAAATCTCTTTCCTCTTCATCTGGCATGATGCAAAATAATTCTGTTTGCTTCGAGTGACCTAGTTATTAATCCCAGGAAAGAGAGGGACAGTATATTCCGGATTCTGGAAATACCAACACCCTTCACATAGGAAAGCAGCCCTTGCTGAAGCTAAACGCACATTTATTCCGTAACTTCACCTTCCATACGAAGCACAAACAGTTTCCCAGAAGGCAAAATGCTGCCTGCCAGATTGCTCCATGTGCCTGCCAGATTGCTCCATGTGCCCACTCATGATGGCCTGACCAACAGGGTACTAAGCAGGATTAAATATTTTCCTCTTCAACAGAATACTTCCAAACTGAATAGACAGGTCTCAGTAATTACGGGCTAGAGCATATTAGCCCCTGTGGTGAAGACTGCAGTCAGGCAGTGCTTCACAGTGGATTATTTGCTCAGAAACTCAACTATTTGCCAAGAGCACTCTATTACAGCACTTTACACGAGCCTGAACCTGTCCCTTAATCTCTTAACTCAGTTGCAAGAACTTAGTCTGTAAATGGCATAAATTTGTTAAATACACCTATTCTGATTTACTTTTCATTGAGAATTTCTCTGGGCCTGTAGCTGCTCTGCAAACATATCATCATGAATGTTTGCACTCTAGGCTCCAGTTCCAGTTGCTCTGATTGGAAACACTGGTTTCCTGGGTTTTGAGAACTGCTCCTTTCATAGCAGTGTTCCATCACTGAAATCAAAACAGTAACATGGATGTGAAACTCCTGTAAATGAGAGAAGAATAGCATGAGTCCGAAAATCCTTTCTTTTTTCCTTCTCCAAACTTCAACCAGTTTTACTGGTTGTTGTATTCACCAAATGCCTGGTTTTTTCTAAGTGGAAAGAGATTTATTTCTAAAAATACGAATAAAAAAACCTACAAAGCACACAAAAAACCTTGAACACATGAAGCCTGAAAATATATAAACTTAGCCCCAAACTGAATCACCTTGTGCAAGAAAATTAATAAATCTAAATACCAAGTTAGCATTTTTTCTTTAATGCCATCAAGGTTGCTGTGTTGTAGAGATATCTGGGTATGTAATTTGGGGATATTAGTATGGTTTGTATGGTCCCATTTCTATTCTCTCAAATGAAGCTGCCAAAGGGATGAAGAAAACAACCACTTCTCTGCTCATCCATCTGCAGACCTCTTGAAGCACAGCACACAGGTTAAGCTCCAGTGCTCAACTCTCCAAACATTCCCTTGTAAATATTATATGAAACAAAGGTTATGTGAACATATATCTACAAACCCATTTCCTACTGAAATGGGCAATAAATAACTACCCAAGTTGGATCACAGGGAGCTGGACAGATTCTGACCTCCAGTTACACCACAGAGGGGTTGACACTGCCCTTCCTTCCCTAAAGACCAGCTGCAGTATCACCGGAAAGATGCATCCCCAGTGAAGCACAAGTGGAAGTCTGTTAGTGAGAGTTCTGCTCCCTGTCACTTTATTCTCTGATTTACCCCATATGCCTAATGTTGAAGATGGTTTGAGAAGTGCATGGAGAAAACAATCTAACTTTTTTTTTTGTTTTCTGTAGCCTTCATCTTCTAGATACAGCACATGAGCTGCACTTTGAAAAAACTATTCCCTGTGTTTGATTATGAAAACAGCAAAAAGACCATGTGTCATGGGATTAACAGTCTCACTGTGGTCAAAATAGGGAGACATGGCACATGTACATGTTTCAGATTGGGAACTACTCCAGCTTGCAAATGATGCTTAAAACAGGTTTTACTTTTTTCATTACCTGCATGTCCTGTCTGAGCCAGACCACTTCAGCCCCTTCGTGCCTTTAGTCTGTTACCAGCATTATCTGTCCCAGCCCAAGAGATCTCAAACACTCCAGCTACATACACTTTGTCTGTCCAGGCCTAATGGATGAAACTTTGTCTCCCTGTACTTCAGTATGCTGTAGAAACACCCATGCAGTCTTTGTAGTTTAAGCAGAGAGACAAAATAACTTCCAGGACGTTAAACTTCCTTCTGTTCTTTGGACTGATGATTTCCTGAGTTTGGACAGTTTTCACATGTCACTGTTGTCAGACAAAGCAGTGATACTAAATAACTTTACTACCCTGGCTATGGTGGAGGGCATTGGTGCTGGTGTGCAAGGCTAGAGGCATACTGCTAGAATAGGTAACATACTCAGGCTTTTTTTATTCAATATTTTGTCTTTCTAATGATCTAAATGCCGTTGTTCCTTGTGGAAAATAATATCATAAGCAGTGAATTTGGATTTTTCCTTAAAGATAACCAACAGTGAATTTCAATACAATTTCTTTTTAATGAATGCCTTCTATATTTGAATCAGCTGTTTTTAAGGGATATACTCAAATATCAGACAATTATATCTTTTTTTCTGGATATTTATTGTTGTTTCCAGTGGTGCATCATTTTTAATATGCTGAGCAACAGCCTACTGAAGGTTGAGTCAGCTTTATTGCAAGGCCAGATGAAATTGTCCAGACTGAAATTTTACGGTTTTTTACAACCAACAATAGTAATTACCATATTGGAAGTATTATAATACAAAATAGATTGTGTTGTGAGAAATGAGGCCAGATGGAACTCCAGCTGTCTCCTTGAAAAAGAAAGCATTAGAATCCAATTAAAATATACTTTGGATTATGTTTCAGAAAAAGTTTTGCAATAATTAATTTCGGACCTATACAACCACTACCGGTTTTAATTTACAGCTTAACTCTTCAAGTTATCTTTGTGCTTGGTTTTAAGTAGCAGAAGAACATCTTTCTGTATATGGTCTGCTTCTAACTGCTTTCAACCACAGTTAAAGTCCTTGCTAATACATTGCTGGATCATGGCAGTAGTTTAGTGTGTGTCCACTCAGTGGCACAGCAGAAGATACAACAGTCTTCACATACTTTTTGGCATGAGGGCTCCAGTTTCCTGCTTGGTGTTGGATCTCATGTAGTTATGGTCAAACTGTTTCATGAGGGACATTTTCCATTGAAAATTCTGATTCAATAAGTTGAAAATTCTCTGCAGAAGCACAAAGTTTTAAAATTAACTTCCTGATTTCCAAATGGCCTAAAATACTGTTATTGTATTCTATTTTCTGCACATACTGTGATAAAAACTGAAATTATATATTTTTAATTTGATCACAATAAATAGCTTTGCTTCATCCAAATCTACAGTTTTAGAAAACATTTGGCTAGAAATTTTAGATCTTCATACATCCTTTCAGATGAAACATAAGATGGTCTTTGGAAATCTTGGAAAATCTTGACATCCCCCCCAGCATTTTTGAACACACACGGGTTATCTGAAGACATATCTCATATTTGTTCCATGGCAAATCATTCTTAGGGTTTTCACTTGCCCTTGTTCTTGTAACAGTGAAGCACAGATTCACCGTCCAGTTTAATTATCTGAGGATTTACACACTGGGTTAAAATGTTCAAGCCTGGCTGTTTATAGAAAGAGACGCGTAAAACCACACTTAGCACTTAAGTAGGTGGCCTCATTTTCTGAAGTACCAACTATTTATCCAGAGGCCATGTTTATTTAATGTTAGGCTCTCAAGTGCAGTGTTCCAGCCTTATCTCTTTGAATTTCATATCAGAAGAAACAGCCTACCACACTTTTAATGTAAATATACATGGAAATCACCTTGAGAGCTTTATTGTACACAAAAGAGAGGAAAAGACAGAAACAAACCCACCACGTAGGATTTCATGTGTTCATGCTGCTTGGGCTGTCTCTGTGTTCCAGGCAGTGAAACACAGAAGGTGATGCTTTCCCTTTGACTGATCATTGCTTCTGATTACTGAAAAGAATGCAGAAGTTGCTATCACCCTCATACAGGCAATATGGAAAATGAATAGAAAGGAAAGATAGAATGGCTGGTGGAGGGCTATACATATTTTTATCAAGCACAAGGTTGTGCAAAAGACTGTAAACCTGAGGATTTGAGCAGAAAAATCAAAACAATCCTCTTCAGTCAAGGCTGCTGTCTTGAAATTACATATCCTGTGGGAAATCCCATTTTTAGATAAGTCAGTTTTGATTTATTGTGTTTCTGATATTGATGATTGCTGGTATTATTATTTACCATAAGAATTATGATGCTATTACCTCTATAAAACATCAGCATTACAAGTAGCAAGCATTCTCAAAAAAAATCCTTTCTTGTAGCTATGTTTTAAGGCTTAATTTCTTAATGCCTCTGACACATGACTGAAAGATGCCACACAGCTGATTATTATGAACAGTTGACAGCCACAGTTTGCTTTCTTTTCCTGTGGTTCTAATGAAATAGGATGCATTTTCTTCTCACAAAAAAAAAAAAAGACGTTTTCTTCTGTTTCAACATTGCTTAGTAGTTAACATACAGCTAAAAATAGCAATGCTTACAGTAGTAAAAAATACTGCTGTATTGTGAAGCCATGGAAAACTTATACAATGCTATGTACATTTATGTGACTGTCTATTGCAGCTGCCATTTACAGTTTTCTTGCAAGGAAAGAAAATGGAGAAAAGGCAAAAGGTGTTGGTGAAAAGGGAATGTGTTAGCAGGGGCTGACATGGGGCTTAAATTCACAGAGCTCTCTTTGTCATCTACCGCAACTGTTGTGGGTGAGTATAATAACACTGCTACACAGAGAGAACACTAGAAGCAACCACCCATTACTATGCCACCATCTCTAAGCTCATTACTGTTTTATCTTTCTGCTGTAGTGCCACTCCTTTGGAGGGTTTTCCTCCAGGTTCCTGGGCTGATGAAGGAACAAGCAGAATATTGATTTTGGCAACTTACATACTGCTGTAGCTGAAAAGTTCAGGAGTTCATTCAGAAAGGTATAAGAATATCATGTAGATGCCATGGTATTTGCCCTGTCTATTGCTGCTGCTGTTGCTTGCCTGTGTCTCACACTGGCAAAAGAAAAAAAAGATGGAAAAAAAAAGCAAAAAAGAGACTTTTGAAGTCGATGTCACAGACAAGCAAAATATAATACATGAAATGGCCAAACTTGCTAGGAGGTGCCAAGAACAAGGGCACACAGATGAAGCTTTTATTACTGCAGATCACAGTTTTGCTGAACATTGCATATACAGAATGTTAAAAGAAGAATTAATAAGAGGCAGAATAATTTTTGGCAAAAGAGACAACCAGTTCATCAGCAGAACTTACACTCACACCCAGATCACTCGCTAACAGCGGCTTGAGCAAAAGTGATGCTGACCTACATACTGGCAGCACAGAAGAGATTGCAGCAGACCAGTGAAGAATAGGAACACAAACATGAAAAGAGCAGCTGCAAGCACTTTTAATACCAGAAGTCGTGCTCAGGGAGTGAGGAAGAAACTGAGAAAAAAACTAAGAAACTTTAACAGGAGAAAGATGGAAAAGTTGTGGGAGTCACGGCAAAGAACCATGCCCCACAGGCCATGAAATCCCTCTGAAGATTCAGAATGTAAGAGGTGCCACAAGGGACATGTTCTCAGAGCAGTTCGGGTAGCAGCGAAATGAATAGAAGCCTTGTTTCTATTCAGCAACCTGAAAGTACAACACTTTCTTAGAAATGCACATTGAATTATCCAAACCTTGCATTTGAAATGGGAATATTTGACAGCAGTCCCTCCAGTTCCACTAAAAGATAAGAGCAATAGGGTTGTATGGGAAGACCACACAGGATATCAAGTATGGCTTAGAACACTACAGAATACATTTTCAGCCACTTTTCTGAGACTGTCAGAAAAGGATGCAAAGCTCTTTCACAGATTATTTTGTGGTGCTGAGTCTTGCATTGTGCCTTCAAGAAATTCTCACTTGGCAACCATCTGGCATGTATTTACCGCCTGGGAATCTTGAAATGAAGCTATGTTACAATTTGACAACAACTCTTCATTCAAAGATCCTTGACCTTCTTTTCTACTCTGCAAGTGAATAATAAAGTTCAGCAGAAAACTTAGTCTTTTCCACAGGTTGGCATATTGATAAGGAACGATAACATATGCCCAGAAATGCAACAGTCCACTGGCCCTCTCAAATCATGTCCTGTTGCCCTCTATTAACCAGACTGGTTTTAAGAAGGTCGGTAGGTTTTTGTATCAGTACGTGCCAGATTGTTGGGAAGGAATTTGTTTTTCCAGATTCAGTAGACTGATTATTTGTGCAATATATTTCACTATATTTTAGCAATCACCTTTGTCTCAGGGCTAAAGAACCTCTTCATGAGCTGAAATGGAAGCAAATTGGACTGAATAAGAGCAAAGATCAGAAATAAGTCTAACAGAAATGTAAATACATAATTGAAAAACTGAGCGTAAAAAATATTCCTGTGGGTTTCTAGTCTGTATGTATACATATGTTTATATTCAATGCATTTATCACCCACTTGCATGGTCCATGGCTTTGGTTAGCGTTGGGTTTAAGATTATGGTCTGGAAAAAGAAACAATTAGTATCTTCATTTCCTACTTTGACTGTCATTAATCACCAGTAACACTAATACTGGGCCCGTTCATGTCACTTTGCAGACTCCAGTTTTTAGTCTTCCTGTGGTTAGAAGGATTGACCAGAAGTCTGGACATGTAATGTGGGTGTGCAAGTGAAAGAGCACTGCAGAGGCTCTACAGAGGCTCTGCCAGGCATAGGGGGCTAGAATTTTTCTTTGCTGTATGGGGAATGTACTGGTGTTTGTTCTGCCCCTTAAACTTCACCAAAGGAGAGGCAGGCAAGCCGTAGTATTTCCCATGTCAGTCCCTCAGGAGGTCACCACTGAGCACACTTGCATATGCTGCTTGCTGAGCCAGGAGGCCTTCATGGCCATAGGCAGGGGTGTGAAAGCAGCTGAAACCACTCTGACCCCTTGGAAGTTGTGTTCTTGTGTTGGGGAGAATGGTGCAAGCCATGTCCTGCCAGTAGACCCCCTGGTTGTGGGAAATACTGTTTATCCAGTCCCCTATTGTGGTAACAAGGGATTGCATGCTGAGAGAGTAGAAACCATTCCTACTATGGTAGTACAGGAGCATTTACTTTGTCTTGCATGCAATTTATTAAATGTTTTAACTGAAGAAATCAATTCTTACTGGGATCATTAAGTAAACCCTCTGGAAGTGTGATCTAGAAATCATTTCATAGAACCAAGGTCACGCTGCCATGGCAGTTAACAACTACTGGGAGCTCACATATTTGTTCTCTGCACAAAATTTGGAACCAAAAAATGAGAAAAGTAATAGAATTTTTAAACTAAAAAACCCCAGACAAACAAATACGCTTTCCAAAAGATTTTTTCTAAAGATTTTGAGTGTTCTGGCCACATTCCGTTACACTGACAAAGGGTTAGAAATGTCAAAGCTATTCAGTATTGGTAAATTAATACTAAACATATTTTAAGGTCATACCTAGACACTAAAAATGTTTTTGCAAGTTTTTATGACAGTATTTGCAAAATTTTTAAGGTTGTCATTAGTGCGTGGTGCTCCACAAACCATTAGCCCAATAAAGTCATAGGCCTAGCACAAAATTAAAGCTAAAATATACAGCAAGGTGGTGAATCAGAGTATCATAAGCAAGCAAACGATGGCAAGAAAGTCACTAAAACAGCTGTATGTACATAGTTTTAAATAAAAATTAGTCTCAAGAAAAATAGATTGCATCTTAGAAATGAAGGGATTTTATGTTTATCACTGTGGTTGGCAATGCTTTTCCAGGGCATGCTCCTGTAACTGTAGAAGATGCTCAAAGGAATAACTCCAAATGTGATGTCAGAAGAATACAAAATATTTTAATTCCAAGCTTAGATAATGATAATGTTAAAAACAAAAAGCAAAATCAGAATTTGAAGGGATTAGGTAAGTGAGTGGACTTCCTAGGAATCTAATGCTGCCACTTTATTTATTAATAATGTTTTCTAACTGGATGACATCATGTGTAGAAAAAGCTTTCCCTTTTTTTCTTCCAAAGGGGTTCATAATTTAATAGACATCTTTTCTTCTGTTTGTTTTCCAATTCTGACCCTTGCTAGTCAACATAACAAGACTTTGATGGCTTGCATGGGGGTAAACCTAATTGCTAAGCTGCAATGTAAGTTTTTCATGCTGTGGAAGCTCTTCCAGGGAACAGACAATTTGTCAAAGTTAAAGAGCACTATAATGGGATCTCACTTGTGTGATTGTTCAATTTTAAACAGAGTTTGGGCTCAGCAGGTCCCTTCAACAGATTTTTCCATTTCTAATTCTGCTACTTGGAACATGCTATATAGAAAATCTCTTAAAATGGAAACAAACTATTAGAGTATTGAAGAATGCTTCAGTGAAACTAAGAAATTTCAAGATGGTAAAAGTGTTTACTCTGACGTTTCCTACAGGTCCTGACACAGTTTAGAGTGGCACTGCACGAAGACTTCTTCAAAGCCAAACTTGAAAGTTTGTTTTCTCAAAAATCTTACAGTCTAAAATATGTATTAAAATACTTCCTCTTTTTTACTTATCGAAATCTGAGGTAAGCAAAGAAGCAAGGGCAATATATTTAAAAATACTGGACATGCAGTGACCTCTGTGTATTTATTTCATGTGTTTAAGGTCAAATTTAAGGAGCAGTTGCAAATTACACAGGGTAGAAAACATGACCTTCTTAGCCTACCCTCTGCTGCCCCTGATTGCCTTCCCCAGCCTGCCACCAGGGGTTGTTGCCCTTCAGATCCGTTGGCGTCTTCTTGTTTCTTGGCTTCTGAAGAGGTTTCTGCCAGAATAACCTAATTGACTTCAACCACTGCTGTGCACGTTTATAAAACACATCCTTGTGACAGGATGAGCAGCAGTAACTGTGCATGCAGTTACAGAGCTGTAGGTAATTGTAACCTCCACGGAGAGAGCTGGTGAGCAGTCCGAGACTGGCGGAGAGCAGCACTCTTTCCAGATACCTGCAGCCTAAACAGCACATCTGGCCTCTGCCTAACATCCATGTGCATGGGCTGTCTCTCAAAGCAGGCAGGAGCTGGAGAGGTATTCAGAAAATCGGTAGACAGGTTGATGAATCAAGGAGACCAAGTATACAATATTCCTGAGGGGACTTGAAGAGCATCCATGTGTTGCCAAGTAAGGTAGGGAGATGAAAAGCAAATAATAATGAAGAAAAGGACTGCAAAAGTAGAGAACAGTTTGAGAAGGATTGTTAGCAACAAAACCTCTACTGGAAGCACCCAGAGACCAAGTAGAATATGCATGAGCTGCAGATCTAATATGCAGAGTGTGTCCAGGAGTTCAAGTCCTGACTTGAGATTCCTTCCAACTCCTCAGATACAGAATGATTAGGATACTTTTTTAATTCAAGATGGATGCAAGCATTGCTCTGGAAGCCAAATTCTGTATCCACAGCAAGGAACTGTCTGTATTTGCTCTTCCAGGCCTAACCATGCTTCTCAGTGACTTAAGTTTGTGTCTCTTTTTTAGTCTAGTGAATCCATTTTTGTAAGTCACATCATACTTTCCCACCTTTCTGTGTGTCACTGCTCTTCTGTTTAAAGAGAAACACATAATGCCTTTGGTTTTAATTTTCTGAAATAGTTTTGAAGAGGAATATCTTGTCCCTCTTCTCCACTCTCTCCTTCCCTGTGAGTCTGCCCACTGATCCTCTGCATTTTTTTCCCCAGATATTTCAACCTGCAGATTAGGAGTTCTTGAAAGCAGGCTTATTGAGTGATCAGTTATCACAGCTTGAAAACCTCTGCTGAAGTATTTGACACCCAGATACCATCCCTGGAGTGGCTAGCAGCTCCAGTGATGATGATGAATGATAATAAAGCAGATTCTCAGAGCCAGAGATCTTGCTGCTCTCAGTCTCTCAAGTTGAACGCTCCTAAGTCAGAGATGTCTGCAGTCAAGAATAATTTCCATAAAGCTTCTCAGCATCGCAGTGTCCTCCACTAGGTTCCTAGATCAAATACTCTTAACTAGTCTGAAGGAAGAAGGATTATTCAAATATAATGTACGTGAAAAAAATATGAAAGAAGAATAAAAAGCATAAGCAGTCCTTCCAATAGTCTTCCTCCCCAAACCCATGCACACAAGATGAATAACAAAGATACCCAGAGAAGAACCACAAATTCTTTCCTTTTACAGCTCTTCTAAGGGAGAAATAAGGAAGAACTTTTGTCATCCCTGTCACCCAGCCCTTTAACATTTTGGTCCTGCCAGCACTAAGAAATTTATTCATAGCCTAGAATATCTTGTCCAAAATTAAAACTCATAGTGAATGGTTTATCTGAAAACCTCTATTCAACAAATTTTAAAAAACAAAACAATTCTTAAGACTTTAATTAAATAGAACTGAGATTAAATTTTAAAAAAGACTCTCATTTCCTTTGCATGAGATGTGACAACACTTGGAAAGTGTAACCCAGCCTCATGTGAGCATTGCTCAGAGTACATGCAGAGCATCAGTGTGAGGATATTAAATACAATCAGGAGGCCTCACAGTGTTTTATGGATAAAGAATTAAATCTAAACATAAAAGTGGTAATTAAACTGGGATTTCATTTTAGTGTTATGCATCATAGCAATCTGATAATTGCAAAAGTATTTAAGGAAATGAATATACTTCTAGCTTAAGAAAAACCTCTTTCTGATACACTGAAGAGTGCTATATTATTCCCCTTTTTTTATTCTTCATGCCTTGTAATACTTTTTTTAGAAATGGAAAAATCCCACTGATATAGTTTCTGGACAATAAGGGATATATTATAGGCACCTACTATGAGTGTGTCATTTAATCCCTAAAATTAGTTCCTTCCATGGTCTGTATCAAGATTTGGTGCTCATAGGTAAAATTGGGTTAAAAGGCTGATTGATCTGTAAAAGTAGGGTGCATATCTGGTCTCTAGCCTAGTTCATGGTCTGAACATCACTTTCTGGCCGGACTTGTACTGCAGAATTGGTCCTCCCTAATGTGTTTTCCCATACAGTGTCTTATTCGCACTGTCTCTTTATCAGTGTTTTGGGCCAAATCCAAGTGATTTTTTTTCTTCCTTTCTTTCCTCACTGAAATTAAAAACTAATGTAGGTGAATAACATATTGAGTTTAACCAAATTACTTGTCTTCCCCTCAGTGAAATGTTTAATTTTATTTTAGATTTCCTTTGTTACCTTTTTTATTTTTTTTACTATTCTGCCTGGGGAAATTTTAGGTTTAATCATGATGCTATTACATTTGGAATACCTGACGAAAAAGCATTTTGCAAATTCATTTGTTTTGATTTTCTTAGTCACAGCCATTCAGATTGCATTTGTCCAGACCTGATCTCCAAGTGCATTGTCTATTCTAGATGCTAATGACTAGAGTCAGTGGTATCGGTCATATCAAAAAACAAAGGCATGTAAAATGAGAATGGTTGCAGAAATGAGCTGAAGAGGAATCCTCTAGCCAAGCCTTGCTGATTTCAGTGACATCCAGGGTGTCCAAGTCGGCGGTCCACACATTTTTAAAGAGCTGAACACCATGGTCTTCTGGCAGTCACAGAAACACAGCTCTTTCAGATACCTCTGATGTGCCATTTGTAGCCTCTCTACTTGAGTCCTTTTCAATGTAAATTGTAGCTACAAACATATTTAACTCCATGATTCTCACATGTTCTGAATATAAAGCCGGTTACAAAAGTTTCAAATTATTAGAATCACTAAAACCTCCTAAAATCTTTAGGCATAAGTTATTATCTATCCTCTATCTTATTATTAGTTTTTGATGCTTGGATTAAATATCTTGTAGATATTTAATCCAAGCCTTAAAGAGTGCAAATACAAAGCAAAATAATTTTCCACTGAACCTTCATGAGCCTATTTGCCTATTTGTGAAGGTCAGGTTAAAAATACCCAGGCTTTTCAGGCAGTATGCTCCCAGGGGAAAGCCTTTCATTCAGTACATTTTCAGAAACACGTCCTTGTATTTAACCCTTTTCCTCTCTGAGTTTGTCCCTAGTACCTTCATTTCTTTGTCTAGACTTTCACAATTGCTCCTAAAGTACAATCCTGCAAAAGATTTTTTTCCTGTTGTTATTCCCTGATGTTCGTGCAGGGAAAGATAATTCATTAAGCATGCAGGGTGGTATGTAGGAGTCATTTAGGAATTAATTGTAACTCCTGGGTTAGAGGACCAACAGCTACTCTCAACCAAAATCAGAGTGAGAAGGTAACAGCACTGTCAGGGCCAAGATGGATATCCAGGCTACACAGGTGGGAAAGACTGGGTATGTGAAAAACACTTGCACTCTGCAGGTCATTGGTGTTGGGGGCCTTTGTGCAATAGAGGTGGGTGAGACCAACAGCAGTGCCAACAGGTCACCACATTAGCAGTGCCATGCAAATCCAAGAACGCCAGGTTTGGTTATTTAGGTGACAGAATTGTCACCAAGGGGGGAACAGGCTTCAGAGGCAGGTTGTGTAACTAAGGGGAGGCTGGTGTCTGAGAAGAGAGGTACAAGCACCAAAAGGAGGGCCAAGAACCAGGAAGGGTTGGGTTGGATGGGGCTCTGAGCAGCCTTATCTAATGGAAAGTGTCCCTGCCCATAGCAGGGAGGTTGGAGCTAGATGATCTCTAAGATTTCTTACAACCAAAAGCATTCCATGAGTCTATGACCATTAAAGGTTCTTTACAACCCAAATGATTTTATGATTCCATAATTCTATAAAAGGGATGATGAGATGTGCAAATCCTATGATGGGTGGCATTTGGGGGATGCGCCAGGCAACCCCGTGTTTGCTGATGGTGGTTGGAGCAATACAGACACCCAGAGCTGCTGTCCTGTCCATGCTGTGAGGGTTGGGCTGCAACTGGAGTGGGAGCAGGTAGGCAGTTTCCCTGTCTGCTGAGTGGACAGACAAACATGGACAAACAGATCAAGCACCCTGGTATCACTGTGTTGATGCTTGTTTTAAGCCTGACAGCACCCGCAATTTCATAGCACCTTCCCTTCACAATTTCTCCTCACACACATGAAACTGGCTCTTCTTTTACACCTGAATGCATTGCACTTAAAACTTTCTGGATGCTTTTTTACCTTTACCAAAACTGAAAATTCTTTCTCCCTTTTCTTTGCCCATCTTGCCTGGTAGCAGATGTTTTTGAATGTATAAGAGACTACCCATGGGTATCAGGTTAGTTCTGTATTTAATGGAATAAAGAGGAGAGTTACAAACACAGTGCTGTCGTTGTAATGCATAAAACAGTGAAACAAAGCTTGGGGTTTGAGTACAGGAAGCTCAGCCTTCGAACACTTCTGAAGTACTGTTAATCTTTTATTACAGATGCACAAAAGAATAAAAAGAGATTAATTCCTTTGATGCTTTATGGAGTTCTTTTACAGTGTTCCCTTTTTACCTTCAGCTTAAGGAAATTTCGTAAGAAAAAATGTGGTTTTTTGACAGTCTTTCTATGGAGCACTATGGCTAGAATTACTAGACTTCTCAGAGAAAAGTCCAAAGGCTAACTGAAACATGCTGATTTTGCCGTAATTCTTCCTTCAAGGCAAAGAAGGCAAACATACACAAAAGGGCAGACAGTCATAACATAAGGCAACTTTCTTCCCTCATGCTTTTTCTTTATAATTTTGCTGTTGGAGAAATACAGGGTTTGCACCCTTTTTTACTTGTAAGTTTGTGCTAAGATCAAGTATTGAACTGCTTAACCACTGCTTTTAGCTTTTTTCTGGTCTTAGGCTCACAACAGTTTTGCAGAAGGTGTAATGTTAACTGGCTAAGGCATCATTCTTCTTTTTTTTCCTCAACGCACAGCAGTTAGAGAGAGGAGGTAGGAAGAAGAAATAATGTGAAGGGGAAAAAAGGATCACAGCATATACAGGTTGGAGAGATTTTAGGTGATCAGCTAATCTATCCTATTGTCCTGATCTCACTTGAATACTCTTAATCCATCTGTTACTTTCCTTAGATAGTGAGCCCCCCTCAATAACTGCTATGCTTTTATTTAGCTCAGATTTTCAGTGTTTAGCTTTTGTTTTTCCA
The DNA here is from genome assembly GCA_013400975.1 of Atrichornis clamosus. Taxonomy (NCBI): domain Eukaryota; kingdom Metazoa; phylum Chordata; class Aves; order Passeriformes; family Menuridae; genus Atrichornis; species Atrichornis clamosus. The sequence goes on along the minus strand of WBMZ01009276.1, from coordinate 108,329 downwards.
GACTGAATCTCACCTTAATTCAATTTTGTATTCCTAACCTCCTGAAATTCTGCTTAATAATGTTGCTCTTGCATATTTATTATTATGACCTATAACCTCCCAGTTCAGACTCCTTTATCTATGTGATTAAGGTATTTCCTACCTATACTGACAGGTAGTCAAAGACATTAACATTAACTAAACAGAACACCCACTGTTGTTGAGGCTCTGATCTCTTCCAGTTTACTCTTATATTTTGTTTGGGATTTTTTTGTTGGTTTTCACGTACTGTCACAAAGAGAAACCCTATCCTCACTGTCCAGCCTTGAGTGATCCCACTTCAAGATGACTGGGAAGAAATTTGAGAGGGTCTGTAAAGGGCCTACCAAGATAGTGAAGAACCTGGAGTGTAACAACCTCAAGAAGAGGTTGCAGTATTTAGTTTGTGTTACTGAACATGCAGTCCAGTCAGATGCCCAGTTAGATGCTCCGGCCTCCCATACCCCATGTAGCCACAGAATCACAGAGTAATTCAGATTGCAAGGTGTCTCAGGAGGTCTCTGGTCCAACCTCTTGCTCACAGCAGGGTCAGTTTGAGGTCAGACTAAGCTGCCCAAGACTTCATACAGCTGGTCTTGAAAACCTCCAAGGACAGAGAGCTCTGGAGCATTTTTAGGATTCAGGCCTGTTTGTGTGAGCTTCTCCAAACCTTCACTGCCTATGGGTTTAGTGAAGTGGTGATTTTGAAATTTCCAGTGATATGCAAAGAAGACTGAGCAGATAAAAAGATCTTTGAGGAAGTGGTCTGTGAAGTCCTTTCTGTGTCCTGTTCTAAATAGTGTCCTGTCAGCTCTTGTCTTACTAATGTACATCCCAAACTATGATCATCACCAAGGTTTTTTGGGGCTCCTTGAATTCTGTAGATTGGGATATCCAGGTCCTTAATACTGTGTTATAGATTAGATGAGATCCATCTATCCCCACCTTGGAAAGCATTGGCCTAGCTAAATATATATATTGTGTATTTGTTACTATGTGTTTCAGAGGTTGCAGGGAACTTCTTTGTTTTTTCCTTAACATTCAGTAACTAGAGCACACAGTCATGATTGGTATCTTGTTAAAACAAAAATGTCTTAAAGGAATGTGCATCAACTCTAATAGCAGTGATTCAAACCTTCACTTTTTATATACTGCAATAAGAAATTTTATTTACTTGCTTTGATAGCATTATATGGCACACAAATGTCTATATTTTTATGTTTATAGACACATTATTCCTCCGCTGTCAGTTGTCTCTGTGGTGATGAAGGATGCAAACTGCCATCCATTTTGGTTATATTTATGCTTTCTTCACACACCATACAAGGATATGTAGGCTCAAAAGCTTCATGCTTGTCATTTGTCATTACCAGTATTGGAGCAGGCACTGAAATCTAGGAATGTGCTGCTTCTCCCTAAGCATCTTTAAGTGGGGAACCTGGAACTGGACACAAGTATAGCCTCACCAGTGCTAAATAAATACCTCTGGAAGTGGTACTCCTTTCAAACTCACTTGCTACCAGAACTACCTGCTTCCACTTGGACAAAACAGTACCTTTCAGACTATTTCTGGGTAATGCTGGAGCATGTCCAAAGCAGGGAAACAAAGCTGGTGAAGGGTCTGGGGAATGATGAGTGGCTGAGGCACCTGGGGATGTTTAGCCTGGAGAAAAGGAGGCTCAGAGGGGGACCTTATCACTCTTTACAACTGCCTGACAGGAGGGTGTAGCCAGGTGAGGATCAGCCACTTCTACCAGGTAACAATCAATAAGATAAGAGGAAACAGCCTCTGGTTGTGCCAGGGGAAGTTTAGATTGGATATTAGGGAAAACTTCTTACCTGAAGAGATTGTGAAGCACTTGAACAGGCTGTCCAAAGAAATGATTGGGTCACCATCCCTGAAGGAGTAGGTGTTGCACTTCAGGACGTGGTTTAGTGGTGAACATGGTGATGCCAGCCTAATGGTTGGACTCGATGATCCTAGAGGTTCTTTCCAATGTGGATGTTACAGGCCTGGGTGCAAAGAGATTTCAGTTTCCTGACAAGTGTCTGTGAGAAAGCAAGGCTTTCTCAAGGACGCTGCAGGAGAACAATTTAAAAGTATTGTAAACTATGGTCTTGTTATGAGACCAAAGAAGAAAACATGAGGTAAGAGTTACTGGGTCCAACCAATCCCCTCTGGAGGGTGGCTGGTCAGTGAACCAATGACCATATGTTAGTCCAGCGTGCTAAGGTATATAAGCACCTTTGTAAATACAATAAAGAGGGCGGTTTGGATCTACATAAGGCCGTCCGTGTCGTTAGTGTCCGGGCCCGCTAGCGACATTTCCAATTAAATCATCCTATGATTCCATGATTATATTTCCTAATGACACTTAATTTAACAGGTGAGATGCAGATGTAGGTGGGAAAATGAAAGGAAGGAACTCCTTTCATTTGAAACACAGTTCTGCCATGAGATGCTCTGGAAAGTAGAATCCATCACCATCCCTGATAATTCATGTGCCAAGTGACTGGATGGAAGCAGGAGGGACCTTTTCCTCTTGACCACCTGAATTATTTTCAAATTTCTGAATTATAATGCTGCAGACATCCTGGGCCCAGTCCTAAGGTGTTTACTGACAAAAAGACTTAAAAATTGACAGCAATATTTTAAGACAGGCTGGTTTGGCAGAATACCTTTTTCATGCTGAGTGCTCTGAAGCCAGATGGGAATTCTAGCTCTCATTTCCACATTTTGGCCTTTAATAAATCTTTCCAAAGGACATAGGCAGTTGAGTTGTTACTGCCAAAACTTCACCTTGACACAGATTTAACTCAGAAGCAAAACCCAAGCAAACCAACCAGGCCAACCAATGCAAAGTCTGTCCTGTGAGTATTTTTCCCATGTGCAAACAGATTTATAGATCCCTATAGCACCAGCACTGAGCAGAACTCTGCTCTGCTCCTGAACCCTCACAGGCAGACTGGGGGGCTGGTAAAAGGCAGTTCATTTTTCTGTTGGTTTTTGATGACATGAAGTCTAAGCCTGCAAAGAAAAAATTGTTCACTTGCAGCATTTCCTTTGCTTGGAATGACTGAATGGAAATGAAATTATTTATGCATTCACCAGCATTCTTCATGTCTACACTTGTTGCAAATACTGTCAGCTGCATTTAAATGTATTTAATAACTTGTGCATTTAGGTGTCCTCAGGCAGTAGAATAAGGTAAATAATTTTCTCCTGTCGTTTAAGGTACTCCTTTAATTTTAGCCTAATTGACTTAATTTAGATTATTACCATAAAATGATTATCACAGAATAATAAAAAGCAAAAGCAACATCAAAACACAGTAGGATCGTCTGGAGATGTGGAAGTCAGGGCCCTGAGTGCACTGGTAGGTCTTGGTGGCCCTGATCCTCTCTCCAGGGTTCCCTCCACCCTGCTCAGGGCCCAGGACTACATGTCAGCTCCCCAGAACCATCCGTCCCTGCCCAATGATGCTGCAGCAGGGCCAGTCTCCAGCTCCCACAGTCCCACCCTGTCTGGCATGGGCGGCACCGAGCCCTGCCCATCCACATGCCCATGTCCTGGTTGGACCTTAGGCCATCACTGTCCCCAGGGAGGTGCCTGGTGATCTCTGGACCTGATGGTGATTGTAGATTGATTTCCCAGCCTGATCTTGGCCGTCTCTCACCATCACAAACCGACAATCTGGTTTAGAGCAGTTTTCTGGTTTGGGATCAGATCAGAATAGTGAGCAGAACACTCCTAGATTCCAGAGCCTGATCTGATAGTGATAATGACAAATGACAGGCAGGAAACTTTTGAGTGTATGTATTCTTGTATGGTCTGTAAAGAAAGGCATAAGTATAACTAAAATGGATGGCATTTTGTAAGCAGTATGCAAGAAAGAAAACAGTGGGATTTCAGCAGGAGAAACATACTGTTCCAGGGTGGCAGCAGACGTGCATCTGAGCAGAGTGACCTGCTCAGGTGCTCTCGTCTGTGCTCAGACCTCAGTGAGGATTTGGAGACTGTTGCCAGTGGAAAATCCTGGAGAAATCATTAAGCCTGTGAAATCTAAAAACTCGAGGAACTTTTCAATCATTTGGGGATCTGCACAATGAGAATGACAGTATCTTCTGATTGAACCCTAGAACATTAAAATCTGCATCTATTCTGCAGTTGTATAACCCTTCCAATTTTGAAGGAGATGCACAAATATTAATCAGTGCACACATTTTTACCAGAGCAAAGACATGCTGCCATCATCTTCCATGCAGAGAATTCATTACCCTGTAACCAAGGCCAATACACTCCACGAATAGACAATAACATTGCAAACAGCAGCTCACACTGGAAGCCTCCTGCTTGTGCAAAGCTGTGGCCAGTGATGTCAGAGTAAAGTTCATCCTGTAGAACTAGCATCTCCTGGGGCTGGATCCTTCTACTGGCACTAACCTTTGAATGCATCTCATGGTTCACACATGGTGTCTCCTTTAGATAGCACAGCTAGAATATGCTATTCTGGATACTTGCATACTTTAAATTTATCTAGATTCATTGGCTTGCTCTTTTTTTTCACTCATGCTAAACCTTCGTTAGTTGGTTTGTTTTGTTGTTAGGTTTTGGATTTTTATACATATTTGGGTAAGCAAATTTTCTTAAAGAATTTTCTGCAATGATGCCTAAGCCCTAGGCAGTTTTTGATTATTTGGACCATATATATGTGTGCAATAATTTGAATGGCTGTGTTTAATTTATATGTGGGCATGTATATGTATATGTATATGTATGTGTGTGCGTGTGTTTGTTTGTATTTTTATATATATAAAGGACAATAAGGTGATTAGGAGTAGACAGCATGGATTTAGAAAGGGGAAATCAGGCTTGACTTACCTGGTAGCTCTCTACAGGGACATGACTTGCTTGATGAATGAGGCAAGAGCAGTAGGTGTTGTTTATTTTTGCTTTAGCTAAACTTTTGACACTTTCTCTCACAACATCCTCATTGACAAGCTGATGAAGCATGGACCAGATAAATGAACAGTGAAGGGCACTGAAAACTGGCTGAAGTGCTGGGTTCAGAGACTTGCAATCAGCAGCGAGAAGTCCAGCTAGAGACCAGTAACTACCTCTGTACCCCATGGACTGATACTGTGGCCAACATCGTTTAACATACTCAATGATCTGCACAATGGAACAGAGCAGAACTACAGCAAATTTACAGATGACACAAAACCAGGAGAACTGGTTGATAAACCAGATGGTTGGACTGCACCAGGAGAAGCATCACTGCCAAGTCAAGGAAGGCAATCCTTGGTCTCTACTAGATGAACTCCAAAGGTCCCTTACAATCTCAACAATTCTGTGATTTTATGTGTCTATGTATGTGTCCATATGTGCATGCACATATTCACAGCATTTTATTACTCCCATTTTAATTTACAGCAATTCAAACTATTCCTTTCAATTCACTTTACTGTGTTGGTATAAGCACTGTACTCTTACCGTCAGCTCTTTCTTTGGTTCCATCAAGTCTTAGACAGAACCTGGCAAGGAAACGACTCCTGGAGGAAAAAAGTATTCCTCATAAAGGGTTGTAGAAATAGCTGTACAATCTTGTGAGCACTGTAGTAAATACCTGCCATTTAGGGTTGTGGCCTAGGATGAATACTGCATGGAGAAGGGGAATGCTGGCCACAATTCAGTTGACATCTGCTGACCTTCAGGCAGAGAACTGACTGATGGGCTCAAAAGTTCCTCTCAAGGTAACATTTCCAGCTTGATGAGTTATAATGTCACACTAAGATTGGTAAGGAGTGAATTAATTGCAAGGTCTGTTGTGGAGGTGAGGCGGTTAGGTGTGACTCATCCTTGCTCATGGACCTCAATGAATCTTGTTGGACAGCTTTAGAACAGCCATAGCGCTCCCGTAGGCATATCCTGGCACACTTGCTTCTCCAAGAGGGGACAAAGGGCTCCCTCCTCCTCAGGTCTTGAGCAGCTAGAGCTGGGTGGGGAGACAAATTGTACAATAAAAGAATCTGAAGACTCTCTCCCTGTCACACAAGCATTTGTGCTGGGCAGGAGCCAGCATGACTGGTAGAGCAGACAGTGGGCTCCTCAGTGCTGCACAACCCCAGCAGGGTTATTATGAACATATGGAAAAAGCAGGAAGTTGCAAAGCATGGAAATTCCCAAATTCAAAGTATGAAGCTTTATTTCACTCCTGTTCTGTACAGGCATTGTGATACTGCATCTGATCACATAATTTTTTTTTTGCTGCAGGGACCTGGCCTCATTCAGTAGATACAAATTATGTATGTATTTTATTATGTCATGTTTTCTGAAGCTCCTCAAAAATTAAAATCACATTGTGCCGCACTGTCTTGATCTCAATAGATACCTTCATCTTAGTCACTTCAAAATGTTTATTAGGACCTAATGCATTGAAGTTTTCTGAAGGTTTTTAACCCTTCTAATCTAGGCCTGCTTTTGTGGGGTTGGCAGAAGATGCAATTCTGGCAGTGTCTCAGGTGGCACGCCAGCCTTCACGGCTTGAAGGTCAAGGTCCAGAGGCAATCATGTCTCAGCCACACCTTTGAGAGCTAGGAATGCTTTGTCACTGAAGCACACAGGTAAATCTGGTGAGACCCAACACAGTCAATTATTATGACATCAGCTGTTCAATGTAACCATTCTTTTCGTACTCTTCAGGTTTTTCCCTGGACAGTGTTGTGGCTCATCCCTAAAAGCAATAATATTTGCTCAGTTGGCACTGACTGCTAAGCCATGTTCATACTTTGCAAACTGGGCCAGACAGGTTTCCATTGCAGCGCCAGTGAATTTTACAGTGTTAGCAGGGAATCTGACATTCTGTGTTAAAAAAAACAAGTTTAGAAACAGAGAAGAAAGAGAGCAAGGAGAAGGGGTAAGGTTTTGGGTGTGATGAAAACTTGAATCAAGGATATCTGCAACTCATTTCATTAGCAGATCCCATTGCCCTCCTTATGCCAGGATGTAAACTCTTATTTGCTAAAATAAATACAGAGTATTGCTCTTCCATATGGAAGATCTGGGCTTTGACTCAGCCACACACTGCAGATGGAGGTTTACATCCCACAAATTGGAGATATAAACCTCTGTTCACAATCCTGGCTGCCTCCCCCTCATCCTATCCCAGGGTCAACCACCTGTATCCAAGGTCCCAGACACCAGCTCGTGGTGGTGTAGCTACAGCTCAGGCTGCTGTGGGTGTTGCACCATCCTCACCTGGAGCCATGGGACATCTGCATACCAGAGGCAAGAAAGGACAGAAAGGTGACACAAGCAGAGGTGGAGCAGTTTGGATCAGTTCACTACCAGCTCAAGGGTTCATGATAAAAAAACCCACATTGTGGGAAAGTATAAAACCCTCCAGAAGAAGAAAAAAAGAAGGGGAAATAAAGAGAATCAACACCACTGAGGATGCTGCAGAGACCAACTCTTCTCCCCTGAGGTGGTACCTGTGCATTTGCAAAGGGGCTGGGTTCTGTACTGGGGTTGGGAGCTGTACTGGATTTAATTTCAGTTATCTTGCGTGTGGATGTGCTTTGGCATTTTAGCTGTTGTATACTCATTGCAGAATCTCTTTCACACAGCTAAAGATGCCCAATAAAGAGGGATGGAAAGAGGATGGGAAGTGGTGTTGTTGCTATTTGTCATTTTTTCTCTTACAAATCTAGGTTCTTACAAATATTTTAAAAATCAGGAAACTAATTTATCCTAGTGCCTAATCTCCTGTGATCAATATCAAATGTTTGACACAACTTCAACTCAGCTGACAAAAGCATAACATTGCATGTCCACTTCTGTCTTTCTATCCGGGAGTTCAGGAGCAGGATAGTGAAGCCCAGGTTGTCACTCAGCTGATGTGCTGATGTGCTCTCATTGATGTCACTGCCCTGCCATGAGGTCACTCATTCTGGAGAGAGTACTTCCAGTGGGATGTCACAGGGCTGGGGAAAGAACACTGCTAGAAGTAGCTCTGTCTCTTGGAGGAGGAACTCAAGCAGAGAAGAAAGACTAAAGAGCAAAGGATATGTCTGGACAGGTTTCAGTGTTTCTTGTTGGCTTGATGCCTTGAAATGGAAAAAAAAAAAAAAAAAAGAATTCAGAACATTTTAATTTATAGGCCAAAGAAAATGTTCCTTTGATTAAAATTTAGGAGCCAATTTCAGCAAGACATCTTCGGTAGGCAAGCCCATAAGAAAAAAGACATTATGCTATGACAAACTTTCAAAAGTCAAAATCCGTTGGTAAAATTAATCTAAAATAAAGTGAAGAGCAAACCAGGCAACAGTGGAGGAGACAATAAGAATCTATTCTGAATGCAAAAGGTTTAATCCCAAGAGAAATGTATCAAATCACAAAAGAGAGCAAATCAGATCTTCAACTCTTTCGACCAGCCTTAGGAGGCGGAGGCGAGCCCTGTCTTTGGGAACCCTCTCATCCAGGGCAAAGAATTAGCCGAGAACTTAACACACTTTTGTTCACAAATATACTGTTTGCTGTGGTTCACTTCTTTGGGAAGGGACAGGGTACTTCTTGGCCTCAGAGGGACCCTGAACAAGGGTGTTGCAGGCAGAATTTCTCCCTCTTGTAAAACTGATGGGGTAACAGGTGAGGGATCCATTTGTGACCTGTGATACAGGTTCCATTTGTCTCAGGGTTCCATTTGTCACCTATGACAGCCTGTGATACAAGGCTGTTCAAGATAATTTATATGCCTGTTTTGTGCTCCCAGCATAACTATAAATAGAAGAAACAGAAACATCAGGATTTATGAACAGATCAATAGAAAATAATCAATTTTTGGATGCAGCAATATTTTGTTAGTTGCTTGAAGGTTTCCAGGTAGCTGAAACTCCTTTCGGCAATTCCCATCCTCGGTTCTCCATCATCAAACTTCCTTTTTCTGTACTCTACTAAATACTGTCTTGTCTTACTGACTAACTCCAGTCACCATGGAGTTAAAAAGGAGATGATATTCCTATCACTGACCATGTAAGTCTCTTTTTAAAATCCTTGACAGGCACCTTTCTTGTACTACAGCAACCCAGTCTACTTATCTTTTCTGACTTTTTTAATGGACTGATTTCACCCTCGTGTTGAAAGGTCAGTTCTGACCATCTCAGTTACCACCAGACACTCACCTGTTGGAAGCATTCTTTCTTCACTTGAATACCTTTCAGCTATGTGTTTTCATACATATGTACCTGCTGTCCTTTGCATTTGGGGTAGTCATGGTGCATTAAAGCAGTGTGCCTTCATCTCTCTCTTATACTTTCATAACCTCTTCCTTCCCATTAGACACAAAATAACTTCACACTGACTACTGGTGTGCTCAAACCACCTGGCCACAGACACAACCAATTCTTCTTCCTATTTATTAATACTTTTTTGCATCCTCTGTTGGCTCTTGTTGCCATTTCTAAGTGCCTTGGAGATATCTTTACATTCTATGTTTGTATAGTACCTGACACTATGAGCTCTTGATTCATTGCTGGGCTCTTAGGAATATAACAAGATTAACAGAAATAATCATGAGGAGAAGGAGGAGGATTGGGTTATGAGGAAACTAGTTTGGCATAATGGCATCATTTCATAGACTGACTCTTATGAATACAATGTTTTTGAACCACTAATAACTTTCTCAGGAAAAATAAAACATGAACTCTTGGGGAAATGTATGAACAGCTTCTCAGTGAGGGAGTTTTTTTCAGCTGAGGTTGATATGTGAGGTGACATTCGCTCAGTAGCTGAATAAAGTGTTGCCTCTGGGCAGATGGTATTGGATTCCAGTGCTCCCAGTAATGAAACAGGGACTAGGAAAGAAGGAAATAGTTTTTCCATCTGCTGCAATATATTCACTAACAGACCTGGCACAAACAAACAAATAAACAAAAAAAGCCCCCAAACAACCAGTTTCTGTTCTAGAGGGAAGCAGTCAATTTATAGCTTTTCTGCGGGTTTAATCAACACATGGTGTCTTGTCCCACACAAATTTTTAGTCTTGTACTATGATGGATTTTGCCATAACATTGATGCATGTCTTGCACAGAGCTGAAGGTCAGAGAGTAACTTCCACTCATAACCATCTGTGTATTTTAACCTGCTTCTTACCCATGAGTTGCTCATAGACTTTGGAGACTATTCAGGTCAGATGGAGCCATTATGATTATCTAATTTGGCCTCTTGCTTGACACACTGAATGCCACTTAATGTAATTCCTGCATTGACCCCTTCACGTCTTGTCGAACTGGACATATTTTTAAGAAAAAGGGTCACTTCAGCCTGTACAGAAAAGTGTCAGAAACAACAGTGGAACCCTGCTTCTGTTCAGATGTTTAGTGACATCTCTGCTAAACACAGGTACCAGTCCTAAGTAGCAGGGAAGCAGCAGCTTCCTTCTGTACTTACTCAGATGTGGTCAGCCAGTTATTAACAATTTGGTCCATCCTTACTGAAGTCTTTAAATGTTGTTCCTGGTTTAGTCCAGCCTGGGAAGAATTATGTGTGAGGCAGAATGAATGAATGAGGTCTATACAGTGGATGATGTCCCACTTTTGTGAGAGTATTTAAACTGAAGACCTCAAAAGGTCAAGAGAAAGCTAAATGTCTTACATCATTCTCACAGGTCATTTATCATCCTGTACACCATGTAGATCAGTTAACCCTAAACATTGGAGTGTGGGATTCATTTCCTTAAACAGTAGTGGTTAACGCCTCCTGTAAGGCCTTGGGATATCCAAGATGTCAGCACATGGCTTCAGGTCAGATACAGGATATCAAGGAAACTTTGCCTTTCAGAAGTAGCAGCTGGACATCAGATGGGTACTCCCCAGTACTCAAGACGCTCAATACCCATGTGAAGGCAAACTTTATACCTCTTCCTTCTAGGGAATGACTGAATCATTTTCTGGACTCTGCTGCTGGCTGTCTGTTGTCTATAAGGGTGCACATGTAGTTATCTAAATTTGACTGTTTCTCTGTTGAACTGCATTCCTTACATGAATTCAGGATTAGGAGTACTCAATGTCTAACACCAACAGAACTGAAGAATTGTCAGTAACAGACTTCCAGGGGTTTAGGGAATTTCAGTGATGTTAAAGAAGGCACTTTGAGATCTAAAGGGAGTGATCTACCTCACTGGACTTCAAGTGTCTCCATCTGAACCACCTATCTGATGTCCACGGAGAGATATAGGACTTCCTGGAGCAACTCATGCTTAGATTTCTCCATGAAGAATTGCTCCTTCACGGACTACAGAAGGAGTTCAGTGTGACTACCTGAAGTGGAGATTTCAACACTACATCTATGTATGACCAGATTAATCCCATCCTTTTAGCCCTCAGAATGACACACCAACTAAGGGGACTTAATCTTTTTTCTTTTAATTTCACATAGAGAAATTAAATTAGACTCTCCCTAGGTGTTCATATTGTCCTACAGACTTAAACCAGTGTTGCTTACTTTTGGCTAGTGTAGCTTGAAACACCCTAAAAACACCTCATTTTAAGAAACTCACAGGCATCTGCTAACTGGTTTCCTTTGATCTCCTTATAGGCACTAAAAAAACCCCAAACTTTCTATTTTTGTTTTAGATCAAAACTACAATCATTACACTTCAGATTCTAACACTGAATTCTAAATCCCTTTGTAAATTCCAAGGGATCATCTTGATGAACTAGGGTAAATACTGCCACTGTGTTGCAGGGCCTTTTATCAGAAAAGATATTGTTCACATTTTCTTAAGTTCCTCTTCTTGTTCATTCAGAATGCCTGCTATTTCTTCAGTTTTAATGTCCCACGTAGCAGAGTCCAGGTTCAGGAGATGTCCTCGATATGCTCATGGCTGGTCATCTTGCTGGTCATATGTACCACAACATGCTGTGGTGGGCATTTTAAAATGTGCTTTGACAGCTTCTCAATCATGCCAATTATCCTGAACCCATTTGTCTGAGAAACTAAGGCTTGGACTTATTCCATGCCTTTGTAAGTAGTTAGTGATTTTACTTGCCATACCGCCCTCGTCGCCAAATTGTTACATATGTGTGTTTGTGGTTGCTTAAAAAATCAGCAGCAAGGGTATCATCAAAAACCAGACTTAATACTAAGCAAGAGCACCACAAAGTTCGTTGGCAAGATTCACCCTACTACCTACAGGACAGCTAAGGCACACCGAGAAACAGTGACAAACAAAAATCCAGAGTCAATCAATTCAAACCAAAATGAACAGAGAACTATCCAGGGTTGGGTGTGTGTGCGCATGTGTGTCTGTGTCTCAAAAGGACAGTGAGGGCACAGATAAAAAGGAATACAGCCCAAAATCTCAAGAGTACTGTAATTTATTTTATACCATAACTTAACTTATACCTTAACAGTCTAACAGAGGAACAACGCTTAACTTATACTTAGAACTTAACAATTTAACAGAGGAATAACACTTAACATTTAACCTAACTTATGACTTATAATTTATAATTTATTACTTCGAAGTCGAACTTAGCAACTTAACAGAACACCACAGAGCATTTAACTTAGCTTATAATTTATGGCTTAACTTTATTTATAAATCCACTGANTTTATTTATAGGCTTAATCCACTGAGATATCTAAGTCACTTAAAAATCTAAGAGAATAACATCTCTCCTAGATTTGCTACAGCATATGAGCAGGTTTGTGTACACAAAGAGTCAGTGCAAGCAAGGTACCTGTGAAAATTCCCCTCATAGGTCAGTGAAATACTCACTTCGGATGTCTTTGAATCTCCCAACGGGTGAAGGATCGGGCCTCTAGTAGTGGGGATATCAGCCCAGGACTCATCGCTGTTCGGCGGTCCTCCAAGTACTGCAAACGTGAGAGTTCGCTGGCTCTGAGAGGTGTCCCACTCAGAGGGAGGTTGCTGGCCATAGCCCGCTGCAGTCCAGAAGAGCTCAAAGGGTCTCACCCTGGACCACGATTTATAGGGTCACAAAAGAGTGGCTTTAGTCATAACAATATTTCACAGCTTAGATCAGCACTTTCTTTGAAGATGTGAGAATGGAGATGTTAGAGAAAACAAGGCCTCTTTATAAACAGCCACCTGTGGGAGCAGACAGTGTCCCCGATAAGCCCAGGAAGAGCTGAGTCCAGGTGCTGTTTGTCAAGGCCAAGGCCTAACAAGCACTGATCACATTTCAGTGCGGCCTAGAAGGGGCAGGGGGGCGGTGCACCACCACACCATAACACCACAAACAGAGTTATACTAAATGAAATTTTGCATTATTTAATTTGATTCTGTGCAAAATTTAATTATTAATTATTCAAGAGTCCAAGAATTTATGGCATTTTCTTATTTCTTGTAATTCATAAAGGCCTTAATATATTTCTCCCTTGCATGATGACAAACAGTAAAACTGCATATCTGTCACACTTAATCAATGAGAAACATTAGGGCTAGTTTGCGTTAAAGAAGATCTGCTTGTGTAGATTTTACTTATATATTTCTAAATGACTGCTGAAATCAATTCCTAAAAATAAAACCTAAAACAGTATGAAGAAAACAATATGAATCCACAGTCCCAGAACTTTAATGAAATTAGAAGATATAAAGGTGATCATTGCATACAAAATGATTTTTACTGCTGCCAGGCTGCTAAGTATCAGTATCTAGCTGGAGGAAGCACATGCTCATATACTCTCTTATATTCACACGCTTGCATATGGTGTTTTACAGAAGGAAAGGTATAATTGTTTAATGGATTAATTCATGCTACATATTATTATCTACTTCATAAAAGTCAAAGAGCACAAACTCTCTAGTCATTATGGTTTTGGAACTAGTAAAATCCAAAAGCAAAATTCAGAACTGGTGCAGATGAACAGAACTTCGCCAATTTTTATTTTGCCTGTGTGTCTTGCTTCTGTTTCTAGCAGGGCTGAGTTCTACCTTTGTAAATCACGAGTGTTTGAAAATTAGGTGGTGTGAAATTCTGGACATAGCTGGGTCAATTATAAATCATCCCTTTCAACCTGCCAGTGATTTCAGTGGAGCCAAGATTTATGCCTGCGTTGGTTCCCAGCTGCATGGTGACAGTGAGTCATTCACATTGGCTCTGCAGGATCATGCTGAGTGGGGGAAGCAGCACCACTGGGGACTGTGGCCTTTTTCTCCAGAGAACAGACCTCTGCTCCCATCAGGGACAGTTTGCTCCAGCACTAGAGAAGCGAGACTGCTTCTGGTACCATAGCTAAAACCTGCCCCCAGTATTTTATTGTGCCACATATACCTGGTTGTGAGTTCTGACGCTTAGAAGGTGTTTTCCTGGACTTATTGGAATCTCTGTCTCATTCACGGTACTGCACTGTCACAACACAGCAACAAAACAAACCCAGAAAACATTTCCAGCCATAAAGTTGTGTGACTCTGGTTTCCTACATAAACTGTCATTGCAAACTTGAGCATGGAAAACAGCACTTTTCCATGTGACTATGGTGTTCCAAAACTGTGGTTCTGCTGGTCACAATTCAGCCCATAAAAAAATTAAAGTAGACGGGGATGTCGGATCACAAGTTAACTGCCCTGAGACTCAGAACATCTTTTCAGCAGAGGGACAGAATGGCAGCATTAGAGACATTTTCTCCACTCTCTGTATTTGGGTTGAAACAAGCTGCAAATTGCCCTTTGGAAACTTGTTTCTGTTTCCACTTGTATTTGTAGTCTCAAGATATTTGGGTTATGAATTCATCCCTCAAGCTGTATTATTCTGCAGTGGTTTGTGCACCATATTCAAAGGTCCTTATCTTTTACCGCTCTGTGAGACATTGTAACCTTTCATATCTCCACAAAGTACACAAACCCATAAGTATGAACTTGTATTCCCCAAAAGCATGGCACAAGTAAGGTTATGGGGACCAGTGGGAGTTTTGGAAGGGAAGGCTGCTTGCCTTCTGCTTCAACGTGTGACTGCCAGACTCCTGCACAAAGCAGCATTCGCTGGAATGGTGTTACACACCCTAGGGATTCCCAGTGAATCAATTTCTGAGCATCCTATTTGTTTAAGTAGAGGGAATTAGTAAAATCGTGGAAAATATAGTCAAGGAGAGGAAGAACCATAAAACAGTGGTGTAAACTTTTGTGCTTAGTCTTTCCCCTCTACTGTGATTTCACCCCACACTCTGTTGTCTACCCTGCATTTGCTCTTCTGGCTTGTTTTGGCTTGTTTTGGCTTGATTCTTCTATTTCATAAAGACATGAGCAGACTGCTTCTGAGCTCCTGCACTTCCAAAATTACCATGACCTCAGAGAAGGAATAATTTTAAATGATGTACACTAAAGCTATCCTCATGAGTAGAAATGAAATATTTAGCATCTGAGGAAGCTTCCATTTTAGTGGTTCATCTTCTTTTCAGCGTGACATTTCTATCCAGCTTCCACACACATACCTCATTTCAATTACTGACTTTAAAGAAGTCAGACTTTGCATAACTGCTCATAATAGTGAAGTGAAAGGCTTCAGAGTTTTATATTTATCTAAGCATCTGTAACAAAGCTTACAATCCTTGCAAATATATTCCCAGTGTTTGAAGACATTTCATTTCTGAATCTTGATCAGTGGAAAAAGGAGTCTGGTTTTCACAATTCTCTGTTGGGATCTCTAATGCATTTTGACTAGTGGGAATCTCAACATAAAATTTTGTAGCAGGCTTTTATGTGTCAATGCATGTGTATAACACAAGGGAGTTTTAAGAAAACACTCTAATACATAACAGGAATGGTGCAGGTTATTCATTGCCAAGTCAATACTAACAAGATTAAAGTATTTTGTTATTATATTTCAGGAAGCGGAGAAATTTCCATTACCTTGTAAATGAGCTTTTAAGCTTTCTCCTACACATTACTTATCATTCTCAGCCCAAGCTGACACATGCCTATTTCTGTAAGCTTGGGGACAGACAGCAAAACCCCTAGAGACCTACAATACAAGTGAGTGAATAAATAAGAACTACTTCCCACCTCTTAGTTAGGGAAAAAAACCCAACAAACCAAAACCAAATCATGAAAAAAACCCCCACAGTGGAAAGTCTTTACATGTTTTAACAAGTTTCCATAAGGCAGCTCCAGCTGAGCAAAAAAAGGATTTCCACAGCATTATGCTGTCCCTGCATACTGGAATAGAAGAATAAAGAAAAATTCCAGTGAGGATTGTGAAGTTCTGGTGGGAATGGGAGAAAGTGTCCCTAAGGTAAGAACCACCCCTGCTTTTCTGGTCATTGCAAGAAAAAAACCTGAATATCAATTTCTTGTTGAATATCTATTTCGTTTCATCACATCGGTCTCAAATCATCAGTAGGTTGAAAGAAGAATATTCCCCTTGGTGCCAGGGGATTTAAAAATGCAAATAATCATGTGTGCTTATCAAGAATGAGAAAAGACCTGGAGATGGGTGGTGTAAACATTTCAGAAAAGTTACGAACACCACCAAATTTAGATTGTTTCTCAGACTGACAGAGGATGGGATTTTGTTCCCTTAGTCTTGTAAGAAGAATATCTGCTACAGACACGTTGGTGACATGACGTGGAGGTCTCTAAGCCAACCTTCCACCAACGTGGGACTAACTTGTCATCATGCCAGATCTGCCAGGGCTCTATCTAACCAAGTCTTGAACACCGACAAGGATGGAGAAGCTTATCTGCCTCTGGACACCTTGTTCCTCTGCTAAACAATCCTTCCATGGAGAATGACTTTGCTAAAATCCAGTCTGGACCTCCCACACCGCAGTTTGTGGCTGTTTTCCCTTGTTATCTCATCAGCCACTAGAGAGAAGAGATTTGTACTGCCATTTTACAACTGCATTTTGAGTAGCTGTCAGGCGCCATAGTATGTTTCCTTAGTCTTCTCTTCTCCACGCTAAATATGGTCAAGTCCCACAACATCTCCTTGGAATTCATCCATTTTAAGTCCTTGATCATTTACCATTTTGGTAGCACTTTTCTGGACCCTTTTTACCTCCCCATCTCTCTCGAATAGGACTCAGTATTCCATTGCCAAGTAGTTGGAAATAATAACAGTCATTTCCTTGGATTTACTGATTGTACTTCTCCTGATGTATCTTTAATCTAGACATATATATCTGAGCTGCATCTCTTGATTTTGTCGATAGAGAACTGGAGAGAAAGAAGCATCTCTAAGCATGATTCACCTCATATTTATGTAGATATCTAACACAGGTCAAATAAATCATGTGCTGGTAGAGATTTTTACTTTCCATCAGAGTGGGAACTAACTCTGCTGATAAGTGGAAATGTCTAGCACTGAGTAAAATGAATCCCACCTATTCAGTCCCTAGGAGCAGTCCTTCATTAACTAATAAATAAGAATGTCAGAGGACAGGTAATTGTCAATAGCTCCTAGGGAGAAAAGAAATATTTTATCATTCAAATTTGCTGAAGTCTTGATGGTGTTTTCTATGTGTAGGAACAGATTTTCAAAGATATTCAAGCATCTAAATATACAGGTAATCATCTGCTGCAGATCAGCTAAAAGGACATTTTGATGAGGTATTGAAAAGCAGTAGTGACCTGGGTTCCTAACTCGTCTCCGGTCTTTGTAAATCTCCCTAGCTATTTCAGGTCCTTTGCAAATCTGGTTTTTAATGTTCTTTTGATCATGGACTTCTAAGTTGCTTAGTTACTTTTGGAAATCAGACCCAGCAAGACTACATTTCTTGAGTGTCAGACAGAAAAGCATATGATTATACTTGGTACATAAATTTCCAGATTCTGCCTGGGCAATATCAGCTCATGGTGCATCCCCATAAAACCCACAAACACTATGTTCTCTACTCACCTATAAAAGATGCAATCAAAATATGTATCTAGATGCAAATAAGTCTTGATGTTAATGCATTTGCACTGCAATTCCTTTCAAGTCTGAATGTCTAATTCCCCATACCAGATGCAATTCCTGCAAAGAATTAACAAACCAGTTGCAATTAAAAAGACACTCTCCAAGTGATTAGGGTAAAAAATCAATTGTCCCTGACTGCCATCTCTAATTTCCAGCTTGCAGGTGGGCCGCTATGTAATTATATATCCACACCATACATACACACACACAGACACACAGATACTTTCCTCTATGTCAGGATTATTAGTTATGATGATGAAAATACCTTTTTCAGAATTATATAAAACTCAACATTTGTTTCCCAATAAACTAATAAACGTGCCCTACAACATTTTAAAATACCTATTTTCCAGAGGAGGACTGCCTGTGTTTAAAAATAATTACAAGAATGAACTCCAGATGGTCCCGCTGTCAAGGTACAGTAGGTGTTTGTTTGGCTTAACTAGCATGAATTGTGGTAGAGAAAAATCACAAAGCTGAACAAAGCACATATTCAGTGATATGTCTTTTTTTTCTGGGCTATTTGAGTAGCGTACTTTGAACTTGAGAGAGAAAGAAAATATACCTGTGTGTTCTGGGCTATTTGAGTAGCGTACTTTGAACTTGAGAGAGAAAGAAAATATACCTGTGTGAACAAGAAAACAAGCAGCAGAACACATAAATGCTGTGTGGGGTGTCGTATCTTCCAATCATTCAGCTATACAGTGTGGTGTAGGATTGAATGTTTATACACATGAGTCATAAGCATATTCATTAATATATATATATTTATGAAATACAGAGCAACCTAGAAAAAAAAAAAAACTACAACAGACAAGTTGAGGGTAAGAGTCAGAATAGTTTTTGTAAATCCAAACAGTGCTATCAGTGCTGCCGGAACCATAACTGCATACCTGTTACTGCTGCCTCTGCTGCCTCCTCA
The DNA here is from genome assembly GCA_013400975.1 of Atrichornis clamosus. Lineage (NCBI taxonomy): Eukaryota > Metazoa > Chordata > Aves > Passeriformes > Menuridae > Atrichornis > Atrichornis clamosus. The sequence continues at coordinate 89,470 of WBMZ01009276.1, read as the reverse complement.
CAAAGATCAATAAAAGGAGCTCCACAGCCAGGTGTACCCAGCTCCAGAACGGTTTCTGTGAGACCAGCGTGCTGCTCCTCCTGTCTACTTCTCTGCCTCTCACCTACAACCAGCTTCCCCACTGCATACAGGATGGCCCTGAACTCTCCTGCTCGGTGTGCTGGGGCATGGGATGTCTCACTGCTTCTGGAGAGCCTTTCTGAGCACTGCTGAGGACACATTTTCAGACTGGATGGCTAAAAAGCAAGCAAGTCTTAAGCATGGACTCAGCAGTGCCCTTCCCATTCAGCACCTAGGTACCCATAGGAAAAAGAGCAGCTTTAATGAGGCACAGGGAATGCTGTAACAAGAGAGTCCTGAAACACCCTTGGGTGTTGTCAGAAGGCTAGTGTAATGCATGCCATAACAATTAACAACCACAGAGAAGTAAAAATATTTTTTGTATTGATGAACCTACCAGAAGGCATTGTAAAAAACCCACCAACTTCAAGAGAGTAAAAACAAATCCTCAAATAGGATGCAGCTCTCCTGCATCCTTGGACATCCTCATGAAAAAAATTCAGTTTATTTTGGCAGGTATTCCTCTTCTTTTTTTTGTTTTTTTTTTTATCCGCCCTCTATTTCCATCCTATATTTGGAAACGTTTTCATGAGTTTGCATATTTTCATGGATTTTGGCACACCATTTTTGACAAACTAAAAATATTTTGGGAAGCCACCAACCACGGTTGGCTTTTAGCTGTCAGAAAATGCAGTCATCCAGCCATTTATCACAGGACTGAAGGTCACCAAAACGCTCCATGCAATATTCAGCAGCCCATCTGTGTCATCTCTTCTCAGCTACCACTCTGCAATGATGGCGGTCTGTGTAGTACCAGACCAAAGCTGCTGGGATCCTTTGATTTGTTTAGCTGAAGGTTTTTTATGCCTCTACAACAGATTTACAGCACGGTCTTCTACGAACCCCTTTGGACACCAATCCTGCAGGTGAGAGGATTTGGCTTATATTGCAACCAGTCTCTTCTGAGGTGTTGCACGCAGGTTGGCCATCACGCACTGAAATAATCATCAAAGGAAGTTGTTGAGACCAAGAATTAATCAGGATGTTTTTGTGGGTGTCAGAATTACCATAATTAATTATGCACATTCTGGAGGGTGTCGCAGGGGGTCCGGTGCAGTTCAGCACCAGCACGCCGCGACCTTCCCGGGGAGAGAGCGTCCCGCAGAGAACGGCTCTTCCAGGGGTGCTGGCAGATCTCCCTGGGCGACAGGCGATTCCAGCAAGTGTAGCAACTTCTCAGCTACAAGTGACTTCAGCTTTTTGTGATTTCAGCTCTTTGTGAATTCAGCTCCTTGTGAAATCGCCCAAGGCAAACACGGGGACAGAGACACAGGAGCCCCGCACGGCAGTTCCGCAGAGGTAGCCTTTATTGTCCAAGCACCCTGCGAAGGGGAGGCCAGAGGCAACAAACCCTCCTTTCAGGGGCAGAAGCCGGGCTTTTTATGGGAAAGGTAAGGGGTGGGATAGAAGCCAGTTAGCCAACAGGGTACAGGCTTTTACCATGAAGAAACAAGGCATGTTGGGATCTCACGTTGGCCCGAGGAAGGTAGCTTATCTCTGACTTCTCCAGGGGAGTGCAAGAGGCTCCTGCTTTGAGGGCTCCCAGCCCTCTACAGGAGGGTACATTAAACCACGTTTCAGAGCTGATTATCAACTTTTGTATACCTCAAATGGAGGGAGGAGAAGCATGACTGCTACAATATCTTAATGTCTGACTGTAAAACTTGTCTGTCAGAGACAGAATACAACCCACAGGCCTCAAGCTCAACCTTACAAGGCAGCGTCTCTCTTGCACAGCAGTTTGCTGGCCACAACCTTCTGAGACACTGATTATTCAAGGGTTATTTGTATTGAATGTCGAGAACATGAGAGGATTAGGACTGTCTAGAAGCACTGGAGCATGAGTCACCAGAATAGTGTCTTTTCCTGGATGTACATGAAGATCTTGTTTTGTTTCTTATCAGCTGTGACTGGGTCATATAAAAATATCCCAAGACAGCCCAAACTAAAGTTTTAAGCCTTTGATGATCTACAAATTTCCTTGTTCTCTAACATCCTTTTTTTCTGACATTAACAATATAGATATCCTGACATTTCAATTGCAATACCTGCCTTTTCACTTCTCTCCACTCTAAAGCTGTATGGTGTGATGCCCCATTTGTTGAAAGACTCTATTTATTACCATTATCAAGCCTAAGCTTGAAAAGGTTGTTGGTGCTCTTAAATCCATGGAGGGTTCCTTTGAAATCTGTATGTGACTGAGGCAGGATAAGCAAGGATGCATTCTAGTTTTGTAAGGTTTTGCTTGTAGCAAAGTTAACTTGTGAGGGTGATGAGACACTGGAACAGGGATGGTCCATCCCTGGAAGTGTTCAAGTCTAGGTTGGATGGTGCTCTGAGCAACCTTGTCGAGTGAAAAGTATCCCTGCCCATGGCAGACGAGTTGGAACAAGGTGATCTTTGAGGTCCCTTTGAACCTAAATCATTCTAGGATATGATTCTATTATATGATAATAATAAAAGAAATATTGTAGGGTTTCTTCAATTTCGTTTTGTGATTTTTCATATAATTACACACCCTGGACTCACATTCATTTATAAATTGCAACTGGGATAGACAGCAGTTGAAGGATAATTGCGTAGTTTACATATATCAGATCCCTTAGGTATATCCAGTAGCAAGTCAGGATATTTAAACACAAGAAGAGATGTGAAAAAAATACAGAAAATGTTGGAATTAATCAAAAGACAACCCACTTAGTCACATTCAGAGCATGTAGCTTACTAAAACAAACAACAGACCTAAAGGGCAGTAGTCTATTTTTGGTTCTTGATCTGACTGCAGTCAAATGACTACAGAGGGTGTATTCTGTGCATTATCTCTATTATCTTTTTAATAATAAGGTGGTGAATGATTGTAGGTGGGTTGTCATATTTTAGAAGAAAAATTCCTCCTGATTTCCACCTCCACCATACAATTTTCTTCTCAGGCTGGTTCTGCACTGATCTATTGAGTTCCACAAAAAAAAATCTTCTTTATTTTATTTATTACATATTTTCCATAACCCCTTTTGCTTGCTGATTTCTAATAAGTTTTTCGAGATATGCTTTTCTCTTCCACAAAATAAACATCTGCAAGGTTATATCAGGTTATAAAGCTAGATATTGCCAAAGACTAGACAGGATATCTTTTCCTTGCCAAAGCTGATGATACAGGTTTGGGACATAGCATCTGGGAGTAGGAGACATACAAAATGTTATTTAAGGTGGCTGCAAATAAAGAACTTATTTGGACAGGCTAACAATATGTTCCTTTATTTTACTGACTTCAGCAAAGGACAAATAGCAAATAAGACATAAGAGATCAAATCTATTAGCAAAAAGAAGAAGGTGCTCTGCTGCTATTTAGCATTTCTATTTAGGAAAGCAATTTGTTTTTAAATAAGGTATATTTTTATTACCAATGTTTGTCTTGCACAGCTATGCAGCCAGTAGTTAACAAGCCTGGATAGTGTGACTCTCTTCTCCATAGCAATGGAAAAAAAGAGTTTGCTTTGAATACCTTGGAGACAGGAGGGGAACGAAAAAGAATAGCTCCCTCTCCAGTCAGCAAGTATGTGTCTGTGGTGGAGAATAGCTTTTCAGGCAGTCATCTGCTTAAGTGACTGTGTAAATTCTAAGATACCACAATGATGGATGTTTTATAAATGCTTAGGTAGGTAGATAGATATGACAACCAGAATAGTTCTAGGTTTAACCTGAAATGAGATACTCCATCACCATGTCATCTCTGGAAAGTCACTTGACCTTCTTGTTCCTGATTCAGACCAGGCGTAAGAGCCAATAAAAGGCTGCTCTTCTGTGAAACCAAGAGTTTAATCAAAACCTACGGGTTTCCAGGGAAGCCTTTTAGTTGTTTCAGGTGGATCTGGAATCAGACCTTAAACACTTCACATTGACTGAATAGGTCTTCATTGTTGTGCCCCATCTTGCTCTTCTGCCCTCTTCCTCACTGTCTGTCAGGTAAGAACTGAATATTAGCTCCTAGATACGGATGAAAGGCTTCAGAGATTGCTAGTCTTGCCTCCCTCTCTTACTCCTCACTTTCTTCTTCTTGTGCACATGACTTTGTTTATCAGGAGTTTAATATTTCAGTGTTTTATAAGTATATTGAGGGACAATGCAGTTTATTGTACAGGGACGAAGCTGACAGCATGGTAATTAAGAATAAAATAAATACTAACGGTGAGAGCAGATTGCAGTGAATGATTGATTATTTTTGATAAGGAAATGGCTTTGCTGGTAGCAGAATTCGCAGTATTGAAGAGCTGAATGGAGATGCCAGAAACAAATATAAATCATGTCTTCATCAGTGTAAATAGTTGATGTTCATCTGCAACATATAGTCTAACTCTGACATTATCTTCCAACAAATGCTGACCATCAAGAGAAGCTTATTACTTGCACATAGATAAATTGCTTGGTAAGTTCAGAACCTCCATATTTACTATGTGACTGGAAAGTTAATTTCATTGTCATTGCCACTGTAGCAAGACAAAGCATGAAATTCCCCAGAATTAGATATCTAGCTCACAACAATTTGTGTGAATAATGATGCCTGACATTACTCTTTGGTAAGGATCCTGAAAGGCTTTAGAGGCATGAATGCATGAATGCCTCTGACTTCCTGTCAAGTAAGTAATTGTTACACTCATTTCACAAATGAGTGAGCCACAGTAGAAAGCCAAGGAGATGGCATCTTTGTGACAGGGCTGAGAGCAGCCTTCCAGAGAAGCAAGTTCTCGCATAGGGAAGAATAAGGCAGGTGACAGAACCAGCTTGTGGAACTGTTGTTCCAGCTAACTGGTATTGAATTTATCCCATCTGAGATCAGACTCCACAAATTCATCCATACATCTCTATTATCCTTGCAGACCTGTGAGAAAAGGGACTCAGTTAACAGTCTGTGTTCTTGAGCTGTATCTGGGCATTATGTCATTGAAGCCTAGTTTGTATGCCAGAGCTGAATCACACAGTTAATAATCAGAGGTGTTTGTCTATAAGATGTTGCCATGCATCTCTAAAAACAGCAGGCTGGCCAGAGAGGTTGTAGATGTCCCATGCCTTGCCACATTGAAGGCTGGACAGGGCTCTGAGCAACTTGATCTAGCTGAAGACATCCCTGCTCATTGCAGGGGGGTTGGACTAGATGACCTTTAAAGGTCCCTTCCAACCTAACTATTATATGATTCTATGCAGATCCCTGGCTTTTGGAATATGCCAGGAGATGTAAGACATCAGAGAATCCTGAGTCCAGTGGTACTGAGTTCCATTAGCACACACCCAACAACACAAAAAAACCTTTCCTCCTCTAAGGGACACATTGTCAGCTCTCACCTGTGAACTGTTCCTCCTATCCCAGATCTTCAAAGCGTGTAATATGTCTTATGGACCTCAGCCAGGGAAGCTTTTAGGATGCACCTTGTAAATTCAGGAAAGGTGGCCAGTCTACTTCTGGCAGAGCATTAACACCTGCTGTCATCACTGAAGGTTTTGTCTTCTATTTGATTAGCAGAATGACTGTGAAGTAGATTCCCACCATAACTGGTAGTTCTAAATATATTATGCTATCTTATCTATCTGTTCTATTTCTCTCCCTCTTAAGGGATGAGAAGAAAGAAAAATCAATCTGCTGAAAATACAGAGGTAAAACAGGACCCCTTTTCTCCAACAAATCACACATTCCTAGTAGTAGAATTGTGTGGCTTTTAATTTCACTGAAGGGAAGCTAGTAATTATTTATAGTTTATCACAACTGGGAAAAGGTTTCCTGAGGTACAAACTAATTATGTTTTTAAATAAACTGATTGTCCATTTAATAAATGATCACATTTTCTAATCATTGGGAGATTTATGTTACTTTATTCAATCATCTCTGTGTAGAATTGAAACCATAGTAAATCAACTGGAAAAAAAAGTCTAGACTAAATTGAGAGCCCTGCTGCTATGAGGCATTATGAAATGAACCAGATAGGAGAGAATAGGCTGTATGCACAAAGCTCCCCAGTACATATGGTTTCATACATTAAAAGTATGGTTGTAATTGACAACCAAACCAGAATTTATATTCATTTAAGGTCAAATCTTAGCCTGTGCTGCACAAATTTGACATGTATTAAAGGACAAAGGTAAAGACAGTCCTGTCAGCTACAGGGTATCTCAGTCACAACCATTTGTTTAGGGACAGTAATTAGAATGAATTCAAGAAAGTAGAATAGGTGACTGCATATGACATTTCATTTATGACAGGCAACCAGTGACATGATCTTATCGTGAAATGAGTCATCTTTGTAGACTTCTAGTGCTGATCTATAAAATGAAATGCCATGGAGAGCAGCATATTTTTCACTGTTATGCCAACATGTCTTTTTCATAATGTACATCATTAAAATAAGCCTGGGAACTGGAACATGCAATCATAGTAATAGCATCAATAATGTTTAATTTATGTGTTATGTGAGCGAAAACCTTTTGGTGCTTGAAACAACAATGACCTGAAAACAAAATTTATCCTTAGGAAGGCAGCATGCAGTGCTGCAAAGCATCTGTAGAGTGAGAAAAAAATCAAGGTATGGACTGCTGAACAGCACTGGAATGAAGCAGCATGGAGGTGTGCTGTGAAGGACAGAAGCATGGGCAGAGACTTACTACAGTAGGGGCAGATCCTCAATGGTTGATAAAACCCTTTGCAGTCCTTAGCTAGGCAGCACAGAAGGGCTCATAACTTTGCAGGAGGGCATGCCAGGTTTTTTTTCTCCTCCACATTCAAAATGAACCACCCTGGAAGAAAATCAGTGGGAACCTGAGAGATTTTGTCAAAATCAATTCTCATAGGTGGATAATCATAGAAAATGCCAGTCTAGCTTTTCCTTAATCTGAATTATTTTGGGGAAAAAATATAAGCGTGGAGTGACTGCACATGCAGGAATGTTGGGAGACCTGAGAAGGGCAGGAAGCCCCTGCAGGGACTTGGTGATGAACAGAGTCAGGGCACAGAACTGCAGTGTGTGGGTAGGCAGACATCTGTGAGCTCTGGACACAGGACCTGCCCCAGTGTGTTACAACAGAGAGGAAGAGGCTGAATTAGCCAGTAAACTTTCAGGTCTGTGGAGGTATATGTCTGTTCAATCCCACACTCAGACATCAGTATGTCTTTGATTACATGAGCAGGACAGTCTGGTCTTGTACCTGAGAGATTTTAATTGGTCTTGGAGCACTGCCACGCTGCCAAATTTCTAGTGAGACAGTACTGCCAGACACTGGCAACAGATATTTGATGGTCTTGTTTAAGAGCTGATGGGCTAAACTTCCACCTTGCTCTGATTCAAAGTGAAGGACCCTTGATATTCAAAGTTGATATCCCCTTGATGAGCCAAAGCTAAACCAGGTAAGTTCCCGACCATGGCAGGGACAAGTATGGCAGGGCACATGGGAAGAATTGGAGAGATTGAGTGAAAATGAAGCTCTGGGGCATTGCCTGTGGATGAGTGAAGCAACTGAGGAGGTAAGAAGAGCCCTGGGTGACTGAGCCATGAGAGATTTCTCAGAACAGAGCAGTTGTCTGTCGAGGCAGAGAAGAAGCCAGTTCACTACTTGAGAATGACCTCTCCATCATCCTGCCTCACATCCTTGCTGTGACATAGAGCAGTGGGACACCGTCAAAGACTGCTGCCACCTGGCAGCTCTGTGCCACTCCTTAGATCCCCGAGGAAGATGCAGGTAGGTAAGATGGGAGCAGGTGGGACGGTTTCTCACTCTAGGGTATGTGATATTAGCCCTGTGGCTCTTGGCTGTAAGCAGATTTTGCTCATAGTGTAAGGGTGGATGGAGAAAGGGTAACTACTCACTGAGAAGTCCTGACTGCTCTCTGATTTAAAGAGGCAGAGACACAGATCAGATTTAAATATAAGCAGATTATCACAAAAACTGCTCTCAAAACCCAAGCCAGAAACCCGGGAAAGGGAGGCTAAGCCTTATTGATTGAAGGAGTTACTCTTTCCACTAACAAACATCAATTAAATGGCTAATAAGCAACAGTTTTATTAAAGACAAGAAATTAATTAGACTAATAAATAAGTCAACAGTAACTAATTCCTGGACCATTATCATAACAACAGCACTTTTCAGTCTTTCTCTCCAGAGAGGTGTCTCTTACCTCTCATGGCTCTATGCCAGTCCCCTGTCAGACTGCCACCTGCGTTGGCTGCCGTGGGTCTGCTTCCCATGCTGGGCTCTCAGAAAGGTTACTGACACTCTCAGCAGAGGACAAGAGCACTGTGAGCTCGAGGGGTAGAATGTGAGGACCAGCTTCTATACGAGGACACCAGTCTTGTGCAGGTGGACTCAGCAACCCAACCCTTCAGAGCCCATCCTGCCTTCAGATTGGCCCTGCCAAGGCTGAATTGACAAGGCAAAGGAGCTCCAGAAGCTCAGGTTGAACCCTGAGCACCAACTGCACTGCTTAGCTCGTAATACCTTCCCTGGCTGTGTCCTCTATGCTCTCACCTTCTCTCCCTGAGAGAAATCTGCTATAGGCAGGCCACCAGCTGGGTGCAGCATGCCCCATGCCACGTGGCCTCCAGGTCCAGAGTTGGGCCCTGACTTTGTGTTTACCTGCAGAGATGTAAGTAGAGAGAGAGTGCCATAAAAACTCACATAGATGGCCATGTGTCATTAGAAATATTATTAGATTCAGACAAATCTGGAGGTTGTGCAAACCAATTTAAATTTCCAGCTCAGACTCCAGCCAAAGTAACATTTGTTAGGTAGAAGGTACAGTGTTAATGACATCTTCCCTGACTATACTAAATTTCCAGACTTACTGAAATCATCAAAAAGCAAAAGAAATTCCTCTGATGTACATCACATTATTTCTCCAACACTACATTTCCAAGTGGGACAGTTTCCAGGAGAGTGAGAAAATTAGTATAGTTTCAAAGCACAAACTTAATTTCTGGGAGTCAGGAAAAGGTCTTATATTAGTTAAAGTGTCATCTCTCAATCAATGGAAACTTGTATTCTGTGCTCAAGGATAATTTGAATAGACAGAATGATGTGTCTTTGGTCAACTATTTCCATTACAAAGAAATGCTTTTGGGTAAGGATAGTGAGAAGTATTTAAACAAGCTTGCTTGATGGTCACTGGTAGTACAAATCCATCTTGCTGTCTAAAAATTCAATGGTATGTACTCTGTGAGTCTTACATGCAAGGTTGCAGTCTGACAGGCTTTTGTAGGTGTAGTCATATAAAAATTTATCTCCTCTCTTCTTCCCTCCCGTCTGTGACCCAGTTTGCAGGTCTTGAGATGATCCTTCAGTAATTTAAGCTCCAAAAACTAGCTCTACTGAAACAGATAGAAGGGCACACACATGATGCGTGAAGCAGTTGTATCCAGATGTAGGGGAGAAAGAAGGCAAGGAGGGAGGGAGTAATAGACTACCTGGAGGTTAGTACCTTCTTAAACCACTGCTGCACCCACCCATTGCTCCATGGTCCCATGCAGTTCCAGTCACCGAGGTAGGGACAGGTGCCTGAAGTTTTGTGTTCTAGTTCTGATAGTAGCATGGGTTAACTGTGATGAGTATTTAGCAATCATCCGTTGACCTGTAAATTATTTGACATGTTGAATGCATATTTTGCAATCTTCATTTAAAAATGCATTCTAGAAGAGACTGACCAACCAAGCAAAAAAACAAGCAATTGCTTATAGGTAAGAATCAGGGGGAAGGCCAATAGGGCAGATATCCTGGTGGGAGTCTGTTATAGACCACCCAACCAGGATGAAGAAGCAGATGAAGTATTCTATAAGCAGCTGGGAGAAGTCTTAGAATTGTCAGCCTTCGGATGAGGAATGGACAATGATGTTGTCTACCTGGACTTTAGTAAAGGTTTTGGCACCATTTCCCACAGCATTTTCCTGGAGAAACTGGCTGCTCGTGGCTTGAACGGGTGCACTGTTCACCGGGTATAAAACTGGCTGGACGGCCAGGTCCAGAGGGTGGTGGCAATGGAGTTACATCCAGCTGGGGGCTGATCACAAGTGGTGTTCCCATGAGGAGTGGCTGAGGGAGCTGGGGGTGTTTAGTTTGGAGAAAAGGAGGCTCAGGGGGCACCTTATCACTCTCTACAACCATGTGAAAGGAGATTGTAGTCAGGAGGGAGTCAGTCTCTTCTCCCTGGTGACAAGTAATAAGGACAGGAGGAAATGGCCTCAAGTTGTGCCAGGAGATGTTTGAACTGGATATTAGGTAAAAATTCTTCATGGAAAGAGTTGTCAAGAATTGGAACAGGCTGCCCAGTGAAGTGGTGGAGTCACCATTCCAGAAGGTATTTAAAAGACGTGGAGACGTGGCATTTGGGGACATAGTTTTGTGGTGGACCTGGTAGTGCTAGGTTAATGGTTGGATTCAAAGGCCTTTGCCAGCCTAAACTATTCCATGATTCTATGAATCTGAAGCAAATATTAATTTAAAAGTCACTTAAACTGGAGACTTATTTGATTTGACCTATCTCCAATACCACCTAAACTCTCAAATCAGTTAAGCTAGATGTTGACTCATGTTGGATCCTGTGTTGTTTATTTTGCCATACACAAATCTGTTAACTGTTCTCTCCTTTAAATAAGAATGCAGACTTGTATCCTCAGGGAACCAGGGAAGGAAGGATTGTATGTATGTATTTGAATGACTACAAATGTGTTCAGGTTTCTTCCACAGGTGCATACTGCCAATGGTCCTCAGCAGACATAAATCAGGAGACCTCCAATTACTCCAGAAGAGCTGAACTCAAATTACTTATTTCCATGGAGAATTTGGCCAGCTGAGTCTGTGGATAGAACAGTTCAGTGCTTGGCTTATATTTTGAAGAGGGTTGTCAAGAAAGCTTTGCAAGGCAGGGAAAGAATTTTTCCCAGACTAGGACATTTCTGCAATAATATCTGTTATTTATTCAGAGCAGTCTGGTCTATTTCTAAAGAAAATAAGTTGCTCTTTTCAGCTGTTTATAATTTATTTTAGGTGAACAAAAAGCAGAATGGTTGCAGGGAGAAAGAAACTGCCCAAACTGTCTGAGAATGTGGGTAACAAGCTCCTCTCAAATACCCAAGAACCTGTCTTTGTGCTGCAGATCCTGACTTTACTCATCAATCCCATTCTTGTCAGGTTTGTAGGCTAAGCTGATCTGATGAAGGTTTAACACAAGAAGATAGCTATTATTGGCTGCAGAGGGCTCAGCAAATATTTTCTTCTTTTCCTACAAGAATAAGTATTAAACAGATTTGAGCAATAAGGTGCTACAAAAACCTACTCCAGGTCAATTTAGTGACCAAAGTAGTATCAGCAAATATCAAGAGCCTAGAGGAGAATATATGGCCCCAAAAAAGCTTCTGTTTTATGTAATATCCATTAGCTGATCTCTCACCTTCTGGTATTTCCCTGCATGCTAAAAGAAGACTAGATACTTCTGTTAGCACAGCTCCAAATCACCAAGTGTTGGCCAGCTTCCTGGCAAGGCTGGGAACTGTCATGCCTTGTATTTGTTAAACTTCCAAGTTTATTGAAATTACTTCAGTTTCACAAAGAATTCAAGAGGACACAGGAATGAGTCTGTGTAGGGAAAGGTGAAGGAATAACCTGGACTTATTCAAGAGATAGAAATGAAATGGATTGGTAAGTTTTAAAGGCCTTTTCTATCACTTCAGAATTCAGGATAAGATTAACTCACTTCCCAGGCACAGTGGAAATCTGCATTACAAGGATACAAAAAAAAAGACACATGGAAGTCTATTAGAATGAGACTGAGTTAGACAGATACTACAGAAATGGATGATACAAGCTACTTACAGCATGAGGAAAAGACACCAAGGTTTCTGTGCTAGTTATGGTGTGAGAATAGACTAACAAAAGCTGTGAGAGTCTGAATGAATGTCTGGATTATTGTATTTTACAGAAAGTGGCTACAGCACAAAACAGGCACCATTAAACACCAAAAGAAACAAGTAACAAAGCAGTGGAATATCTGAGACATTATAAATAACAGTATTTATTAATAAATGTGTAAGAATGGAGTACTGGTACTGTAGAGAAAATGACACTGTTTGCAGTGATATACTGATACTCTTATCACAGACTTTTTCCTGATCATCATCTGGAGAGCCCCTGTGAGATCCACCTTTGACATTTATGTGATGATGCAAGCAAAAGAAGTGGGAAGACAGTGACTGAGGTATTGCAGAAAAGCAATAGACTTTACTGTCCACCAGCACAATGTGAATGAGTAATGCCTGATTTTTGTCTGATAAATGCCTTCTGAAAGAAAAGCTTTGGGGAAATATGACAGGAAATTTTTTATTGGAATTACCCAGCAATTATTGAGGGCAAAAATTTATTTTGCTGAACTTCAACTATCTAAACGTTAGGTCACAGCTAGTCTTGCTGTACTCTTCTGCAGTCAGTGGAGAAAGGTGGGCACTCTTAACGGGTAGGTGCTGAATATTAAGGAATTTACTAGCACAGACAAAATCCAAAGAACTGCATGATATAAGTAGCCTGCTTTGGTTTGTGGATTGATGCTGTAAAGGGTTCATGCTATCAGTGGAGCATCTTGGATGATCACTTTTCCCCTCTGTAAGTACCTGCAGAATTGTTAGCTGAGACAGACCCCACTGATAGCCCTGGTGGGCAGCTGGTGACCAGGCACACTCAGCTGGGATCCTGATCTTGCATTGGAGACACTTCTCTTAGCAGTAACAGGGGCAACCCCTACTGTGAAAAGAACAACACATACCTTGCTCCTCTGCCAGTGAGGGCATTCCTATAAAGAAAGCATCTTCAAAGCATTAGAGCAGGCAAGAGGCATGGACATCCATGAGTAGCACAATGTGCTTGGACTTCAGAAAAGAAAATCTTTGTGAACTCAGTTTGAGCAGTGTAATACCAGATCCAGACACTGCTTGCTTCTTCAGAGCTGTTGTCTCCTCGGCCTCTGGGTAATCAATTAACTGCTACAGTGACTGCTTCCTGTAGTCCTTCAGGTACTTTTCTCCAATCTACTGTCAATCCAGGCATCTCAGTGCTTCACAAGGAATTCTTCCACTTCAGTGTAACTATTTCTCTCCACAAAGAGAAACTTGGAATAATCTGGAAAGAAAGGAGAATGCTAAGAAATTCATCTAGATAAATATTTTCAGGAGCTGACAGTAAGTTATTGCAAGAAAAGAAAAGTAAAGCATGCAGTGACTTATCCACTTGTGAATGGTGGCTGAAGAACCAGATTTTCACTCCTTTTGGAAGCATGGGTTTCTTTTAGGATTTTTAAAATCATAATTTATAAGTGACAAATATAGTATTTGTCGTTATTAGAGAAGCCTTAGGAAGGCTAGGCCTGAGTCACCTGAGTGACCCTGAGAGCAGACCCACAGCAGAGTGCCGCAGGGGCAGAGAGGTGGAGGAATGCTCCCAGAGCCTGCTCAGACCTGTTTGCCAGCAGTCCCCATTTCCCACATCTTCTGCAGACCAAATGTTTCATTTTCTGGGCCAAGACACCAGGACAGTATTACCAGACAGATATTAGATTAACAATAAAAGAATCAAAGAGACTCAGGTAGGTGGAAAAGATCTGTGCTCGGCTGTGCTCCGTTTGGAGTAAGCAGAGTAAGCAGTAAGTTGTGCCAGAAAACCAGCACTTGGGGCTACCCTATGCTACTGGAGACATCACAACTGATGCCATTAGTACTAGGAATAACTGCGGCACCTGCCAAAAATTACTTTTTCTAGAGTCCATCAGTGGAAGTGATTTCCTGATTTATCATATATTCATTCTCTGTATGTATTTTTTTACTGGAGTTGATGGTGTTAGCTGAGCAGGTTACCTGAGCCTGACATGCTCATTCCCACTCTTCAGGATCTTCATCTCCCTCAGTCAACACCCCAAAAACAGACTCAGTATAGGAGCAAAAATTTGCCTCTTACAAGCCATGCTGGCCCAGGCCCCGAGAGCACCACAGTTGTCACTAAAAGGTGCAGAGAACTCAGAAGTCCCATGCATATGTTGTTGTTATCCTGTGATCCATCTCTCTTGTTTGTATTGGCTTATGAGAAATAGCCTGGGCTTGACTTTGAGAATGTGTACCCTGCAAGGATGTGTAAGAAATACATATTCTGGAAAAAGTAAGTTCCCTGAAAGTAGAGCTGAAGGTTTTGGCATTTGGCATTTGCTTTTGGCAGCCCTGCATCTGCTGTTGCAGACATGCTGCTGTGTTTCAGAAATCATCACGACACACTCATCAAAGCTCATTTGCTTGTTAAAATCTCTATGTAGCCTCCTATTTTCTGTGCAAGTTGTATTTAAGTGTGCTGGTTATGGCTAAGGTAGAGTTAAATTTCTTCACAGTATCTGGTATCGACTGTGTTTTAGATTTATGCTGGAAACAGTGTGTTGATGACACAGGACTGTTTTAGCTCTGCTGAGCGGGGCTTACACAGAGCCAAGGCCTTTTCTGCTTCTTGCCCCACCCCACCAGTGAGTGGGCTGGGGGTGCACAAGATGTTGGGACAGGACGCAGCCAGGACAATTGACTCCAACTGACCAAAGGGATGTCCCAGACCACATGGTGTCATGGCTCAGCAATAAAACTGGGGGATATGTTGGCCAGGCAGTGACCACTTCTCAGGAACTTGCAGGGCATTGGTCAGCTGCTGGTGAGCAGCTGTTTTCATTTGCATCGTCTTTCTTGGGATTTATTTCTCTTTGTTAGTTTCCTTTTCAATAAATAATAATAATATATTTTATTTACTTTATTATTATTATTACTATTATTATTNTTTATTATTATTATTATTATTTCCATGACTTTTATTTCAATTATTAAATTGTTCTTATTTCAACCCAAGAGTTTTCTCACTTTTACACTTCCAGTTCTCTTCCTGCCATCCCACTGCGTGGACAGTGAGCAAATGACTGTGTGGTGCTTAGTTGACAGTTGGGGTTAAACCACAACATTAAGTCATCTGATTCATACATTTTCTTTTACACTTTCATATAATTAATAATCTTGGAAATGCAGAAGAATATTAGTAGCAGGTGAGAGCTTCTTTGTAAAGGTACTGAGATCAAATCATCCTGTAAATTAAAATATGTATTTTCCTTCAAAACGCTTATTATTCAGTACTGACAATAATTATAATTTTTCTTATCTGTCTTAGTGTCTCTCTGTTGCTGTCTTTTAATACTCCGTTTCTCATCTTTCCTGCTTTCCCCATCACCTGACACAAATAAAGAATACATAAGCAATTATTTGGATTTTCAAGGCAAATTTGGCAGCCTCTTTATTTACTTTGATTCAGATGGCAGTCCTATCTGACAGTTTTTTCAGGAGCAGTGTTTGTTAGCTGAATAAATGTAGGTTGGCAGTGTTAACAGAGAACTTCCATTTTGTCTAAAACCCCTGAAAATCTACTTTGATTCAGTATTGAACATCATTAATCTTTACAAAACCACAGGGAATGAAAAACAACTGGAACCCGGAGCATTTCTCTGCACGCTGTGTTTTCGCATGTGATCCATCTGGGCAGTGGACGTTGCCCTGCAGCTCTCTGCTGGCTGTGGTCCTTGACTGACACATCTCAGGTAACCAATGTCTTTGTGGCCTACGCTTTTTCTTGCTCTGTCGAACAAAACAACCAGAAAACGAAATAACTGTTTTCAAAGACAACTGGAATTGTTCAGTCTTCCATGTCCATGGGCAATTAATCAAGAGCAGACTAGTGGTGGATCGAACACCTCCATCACAAAAAGCATATCAGAAATTATGACGAGGATGACGATATACACCACTGTATATTTTGTCTGTGTACGTCCAGTTCCTTGCTGGCTGTTAGGTTAGAGTTGACACTGGGCTATGGGAGAGGGGATGTTTCATGTGTAACTGACTGGCTGATTTGTGGTCCTGTGCTATGAAGCTGCAGGGACTGTTCTCTTCCTGCTTCCCTCGAGTCATTAATAAGGACACCCCAGGAACAAGCTAGGATGAGAGGGTTAGCAGCACAGGTGTAAGGAAGGAACATGTATCAAGTCTCTTCTACACCTGCTCTCTCTCTGCCCGAGAGAAGGCAGAGCATGATGCTCTCTGGTCTCCCTCAGCGCTTCCCACTCCCCTTCTTCCCCCATGGTGTGTGCACCCCGCTCCTGCACCCCTGGCACCAGCTAGCCTGGCTCAGGGTAGAGGCAGAACCTGTGTCTGCTCACGTACCGGCTCAGGCTACCCTCAGCCAGCGCTCTCACACCACCCCACTGGCTGGCTGGGGAAGGAGCAAGGGCCTCCCTCCTGTGTCCATTCTTCCCTGTCCTCCATGCTCCCCCCAAACTTGTCCCAAGCAGCTGGAACAGGACACAGTGGAGCAGGTGTGGGACATCCCCATCTCTGGAGCTCCATTTTTGTCCTCTTGTGCTCCTTGCAGGCTAACAGGACCAGGAGATGGACCTCAGTCCCAGCTCATGTCCCAGACTCCCTGTGGTGGTTTGACCATAGGCACAGCCTAGGGAGGACCAGGGAGGGTTCTGAGTACAGAGTTTGGATGTGGCTGCCATGGCTGGTTGGTGTCGGAGGTCAGCTGCAGGGATGTGAGCTGTGCTGCACCAGCTGGTCCCTGGACATCTAGGTTGCTACTAGAGGGAGAGCTGCCCAGGATCGAACATGTTTGGTAACGTCACGGGCAGGGACAGAGCTGGTAAGGGAGGGAAAGGGCAGGGTAAAATGCTAAGGGCCATGTCTGCCTCTTCACTGGTTCAATGATCTTAGTGGGTGACAACAAAGTAAAAAGGATGGGTCCACTTTGCAATTATCTTCCATAATTTCTTATAGAGCTACCCTGGTGCAACCCACACAAGTCTGAGAGAGGACCAACTCTCAGCTCTGCACTTGAGACTTGTGGTGGATGTTTCTCCCCTGAGGCTGCCCACACGCTATTCCCACAGCACAAGGCATGGCCCTGTACTCCAGCAGGAGCATCTCTAGTGAATTCACTGCCCTGTGACAGGGGATGAGGCATCCTTATGTAGATTGGATTAGACTGAAATGTCAAATGCTCATACATGTTCTCGCTTTCCCCACTGGGGAAGCAGGCAGCTGAGGCTTTCTGATGTTTGTGCTATAAAAGCAGAAGGATGTTCAACAAAATGGCTGTGAGGTGCAGATGCTCCACAATTACAGCACGTCCAAAAGTGAACCTGGTTTCACGGGACAGATACAGCCCCCATCACAAAGAATTCTTAAAGAATGGCTGAATACACACATGAGACTGAAGGAAATACACAGGAGCTGCTCCTCCTAAATGCCATTCTCTGAAGATAAACTCCAGGTATCCCAGGGATTGTCATTTCATGGCTGCATGATATGATCCTGCACCACAGCAACCCCTCACAAACAGCTGGTGAATTGAACTCCAGGAGTTCAGGCTCATTTCAGCAGTCTTCAGCATACCTCATGTGGGAGAGATTGAATTTCCACCCAAACTGCTTGCTACAGCACCAGTGGGACAGTTGATGACTGCACATCTAACCCAGGATGGGTAAAACATCACTGGCAGAACTGGCGCACCAGCAGGAAGGATGATAAATTAGTGCAAAAGGACCTCATTCTCTAATCACATTTACTGGCATAAATCAGGAGTCATTGGTGCAAATGAAGTTACTCCACAACAAATCCTGTAGGGACATGACCAGCATTGTGCGTGATTCCATTTGTTTTATAGTAGGGTAAGAAGATGGTGTGCTAGGTGCCAATTGCATTGCAAGTTTGTTTGCTGCAGGAGCAGACATCTGTGGAAGAGCTCTTGACACTTCTAAGCCTGTGCATGAATCACTGCACACATCACAGATCAGTAGGAGAAAAAACCCAAACAGGGCCTACTTCCCTCTGCAAGTTGTCAAGTCACATTTTCATTTTTTAAATACTTCTCAGGATCTCCAAGGTGGGGGGAAAAAAGGCAAACCCGAGAAGTATTTCCTAAGCTTGATTAGTTTCATGCCTGTAGGTGACATCCACCTGCAAACTGCCAGAAGCTGCCTCCCAGACTTAGATGCTGTGCAATGATGGACAGAGGTAGGGCAGAATTTCTAATTGCTGCTTGCCATCACCTCTAACTGTACTTTTATCTGTCAAAGCTTTTGACAAATTACAGGCAAGCATGTGGCCTGTCCAATCACCTGCAGAACAGCAAATAGCATGATTCATCCCAGTGAAGGGTTGCTCTCATTCCTGAGACCAAGAAGTACCCTGGCCTGACACTGGGTTTGTTCTCTAAGTATTGAACAGAATTGTGTCTGTTTTAATAGGTTCTTAGTATAAAGAAGTGTATGGGAACTGAAGGGAGAAAAGCCATACACTTATTTTCATAACCTCTCCTTACCCAGATATGGAAGATCGCTCGAAAAAGGAAGTAAGAAAAAGAATAATTTTCTTCTAAAAAAGTATGTCAATTACTAGGCAGCTTTAACCATGTAGAAGTCCCTTATTTAAAAGGATCATATTACAATCATCTAAATGAAAGGCTTAATGATTCTTTTATGTCCTCTGATCCTCATAAACCTTCATCATGGATTCTATGCTATAACAACACATAAAACCTTGTAATACTTAAAAATATTATTTGGCACATCTGAACTCCCATTCACACAGATTTTTGAAGCTATATATTAGAGACACCATTGTCTTGTCTTAGTCACATACACCGAGGGCAGAATTGTGGACTGAATCAACTTCTACTCTCCTGCTACTTGATTATGCCTTGTTTTGATGCAAACCCTAAAAAGTTCAAGGCATGGAAAGTTTAAGAATTAAGTGGGATCAGACTTCATATGGTTGTGTTTTCTGAGGCCATCTGGTTAGCAGCCTGTATTAAGAGAGCAAGACAGATGCTCTAAGTGTCAGTAAAGTTGATTAATGCGGATTAAACCCAACAAGAGTTTAGCAATTGATATCAGCCCAGAGAGACACTACACATGCCCTGGTAAACAACTTGATGTCATCACCTGAAATATCCCCCCATCACTTCTAGAACTGGATCTTTTATATAACATCTCATGGTTTAGTCCAGGCCATCTGGACTACAAGCTGCCAAAACCCATGAGAAGTTTGCTGCTAGCTGGTTTCACTAGGGAGTTGTGGGGTTTTTTTAAAGACAAGAAAAATGCAAATAACAAGGCGTCAAAATATTGGAGGAGAATTTCACTAAAACTTCACCCTGGACACAGGTGGTCTTTTTTCCCCAAATTTTAACAGACTGAAGTACACCCAGTGGAGCAAGAGACTGTTCTGCCATTTCTCTTCATTTTAAGCAGAATTGTGTTTCTTTAAGATACATCATCATCCTTCTATACCATAAGCCACCGGAGCACAACATGCTTAAATTGTGTCTGTTGAACACAAAAGTGCAATTCAGTGAAGGGAATAAGCTTATGCTTTCCTGAAGTGACTGGGATAAGTTGTGCCCTTCAATTTAGGTGTGCTCAGGAATGTTTCATTAAATTTTGGCCACAGTCCGCTCCTCCACAAAGCTGTTGTTTTTGCTTTTCTCTTCTAAGTTACAGACCTCATAAAGCAGAGGCCAGATGGTAAGCACCTGACGCAGAGTGAGAAGTCATTATTGCCAGTTGTGTAACACAGCTCTGTAACAGCTTATCTAGAGCGAGCAACAGAACAGAGCTGGCTGAGATGGGGACCTGTTGGTTAGGCTGCCCATCCACCTGACTTAAGCCGTGGGCCTGCATTTGGCTAACCTGAAGCTTGAGGGAATTCAGGATGTGGAAGCTTGTGTCCATCAGTGTTGACCCAGCTGAAGAGGTGTTAAAAGGCAAAGTGGATACTGCACCCTGTTTTGTTTATCTGTGATGTGTGAAAAACTACAGAGATTTTTTATTTACTTTTTTTGTTATTGTAGGGTTTTTTTGCTTTGTATTGTTTTCTGCTCAGGTGACAGGTTGAATTTTTTTTGCCCTTTGCTTTGTGAATGGCTCTGATGGCTGGAAACAAAACAGGATTTTTAACTAACAATGCACCATGAAATAAAACCTGGTTCAGACAGAATTAAATCTTTATTAGTTCTATTTATGACAGTCTTTTGTTTTGCCATTGTTGACATCCATTTAACTGTAATCATTAACTCTATTGACAGAGAAGTCTTTGTTAACAACTTCCATTTCCTCTGTTTCACTCCAGTTTGAAATGCCAGGTGGCTTTGGTTGGCATCGTACAGCACATTGTTTCATTTTCAGATGCATTCAGAGTTGTTACACCTTCAATACCTCTTCTAATAGGAAATGCAAAATGACAAATTATCAAGATTGACATCATCAGATGCCGATATTGCACTTTTGGAGGCCTTTTCTTTACTATGGATTTAGCCATGAAGCTTTTACTTGCTCTTACCAGAGTCAGTCCTGGAAACACTTATACTGCTCTGGGTTTGATTCCTGGAAAAGCTGCTTGTTTGAATGCTTTCTGTTACAGAACTGGTGAATATTAGTAGATAAGATACAGCAAACGCATTGCCAGTCACAGTGTCATTGCTTTTTTCTAGACGAGGGAATAGGAACACGTCAAATCTTCCGGGACATGATAGGAAGCAGAAAATGCTCAGGCTCTTTTCCCACCTGAATTGCACACAGGAACAGTCATCTGCTCACGGGCAGCTCACTGTGGGACTGGGGCCACAGTCTCACTAAACATGAGAAAGACAAACTATGGGAGTTGCAAGACAGGCAAGCAGTGTTCACCTCTGAGAACTTAATAGGTTTCAAGCAACCAAGTTCAGCCTCAGCTGGACATTTTTCATATTTCTAATGTTAAAACAAGCAACAGAAGTAAAAAAGAGACTTATGTCTCATCTGAATGACATAGGGGAGCACCGATTACACATTTTTGCTCATTTGTAAGTGACATAAATGAGCGCTGTACAACAGCAAAAGGATTTTCTTCTCTGTTTATGAGCAATGTCTCAATTTGCATTATTGTCACATACTGGGGAGAACAGAGATGTATGTGGACTTTCTCACGGGTAAAAGCTGTGGTGCTTCCCACAAAAAGAAGCGATAATGTAGGGGGTTCCTTTAAGGTCCACACGCACTTTGTGATTTGACAATTGGCAGCAAAGTCTGCATGAGAGTAGTTAGAACAGGTAAGAATTTTGAGTATGGATGCAAGAAGACTGTCAGGAGCTCAGTGATCTGTGCAGAAAGCAAAAATAAAACTTCTCATATCAGAGAAACAGAATTTCTTAACACAGTGCTCTTCAACTTCCGTATGGAAATCTCTCTATTCACCTCAGGAACACTTCTGCAAACAAGTAAATCTGTATAAATATAGGATCTTATTCCGTGCTGTGTATAATCTGAGTTAAATTGGCTAGTTTGATCATAATTACTGCGCCAACAAGTACCAGAGGAAGCTGATTGGACATCATGGATGGCTCTTTGAGGCATTTAGTGCTTATTTGGCAAAGCTTGCTTCTGCTCTAATGGGTGCACTGGGGACCTATTCCAGAGCAGAGACAAAATCAATTTGCTTTCACAGAATTTCCAGCGCTTTCCTAGGGTTAGAGCTGTGTTTATTCATGATCTTTCTGATATTGAAGGAATTTACAATGCATTCCAACCATGTCAGCAGACACTTATGTCAGTTATTAATTCAATGGACTGATATAATTTGAAATCTCACTGTATCTGTGAATACATGAGTGGGATTTTAAGATATGTGATTGCTCCTGTCAAAAACTAAATTGAAGCCTTGAAGAAAAAGATTATGAAGCGTCATCCAAAAAGCTATATGTGTATTTTTATAGTAGTGACTATTGGGCAGATTTTTGACATATGGTCTGATCTGTCATTCTTCTGATCTTGCTCACTGATTTGGCAAAATGTGCAAACCTGCCTCCAAGATATTAAGGTGAGAAGGGAGGAAACCTATGAAAAAACCAAATATGTTACCAGGAAAAGAAAAAAGGAACTGTTTCCCTTAGCAAAAAGAATCTGGTCCAAAGATAAATGTTTTAGATCTCCTGAAAAATTCAGAGGACTTTCAACTCTAATTACCTTCAGCAAGACTTAAGCACTTGTAACACTCGAGAGAACCATGCTGGCCCTTGAAGGGCTGCATATTTGCATTTTCAATTCTATTAACCTTGCTGATATCTGCTGATTGCACACCATATTTTATATGCTGCATATGTCTGTCTGACCTGATGTCAACATCTGTTCTTCCAATGGTACAAGTGTGCCGAATTACAAAATATTGAACTAGGAGTATCTTATTGCCACATATTATTTTTGTCTTGTTTCTTAGAAGTTTTCTTGGAGACCAGGTACTGTGAAAAGAAAATAGATCGTTTCCTTTCAGTAGTTAATAGCAGCTGAGATCTGGGAAATTTGGGACAGAGAAGCATCTGCTTCCATCTTGTCTTCTGTGTTTGCTGCCTGGAGAAGTATGGGGCTCCCTGCACTAAAAATCTTCATGATGCAACTGAGCTAAGTCTGGAAACGAGGACATACTACTACACTGTGGAGGGAAAATGCTGCAGTTCTACATTTGTCAAGTCCTTCTGTTTCTCTGCTAAGGAAACAAATAATAAGAAATGTCCTAAGAGACGACAGGGAGGAAGAATACCAATGTAAGCATTATTTCACACTGATTTTCAGTCTGATTCAAAGTTAACAGTTCACATTGTCAGGCAGTATTAAAAGGTCTGTAAATATAAGAGCAGATTTAAAGACCTTCAAGCTTCCCAACTTGAAGGCTGTTTAGCAAAAGTGAAGATGGCGCCAAGTTAGTGATTAATGGCAATATTAAATGCATGAAAGGATAATGCATTCACATTCTGAACAGCATTACAGTACCAATCAGTTTTGTTACAATGTGTTCCAATTATCCTGAGCTACTAATGCAAATACATTTTGATCAGTTGAATCAATAAGAGAATTTCATTATTACAGCTTCTTGTTCAGTTTTGGAGAGCCTGGGAACAATGAGATCTTGATTATCCTCTGTGTAAATGTTGACAAACTTTACTCATTGACTATAGGAAGACATTGATATTTTGCAGGGATAGTGATGGGCCACTGTAGAATAGAGTAGCATAGGATGGGATAGGATAGGATAGGATAGGATAGGATAGGATAGGATAGGATAGGATAGGATAGGATAGGATAGGATAGGACAGAATAGCTCAATCTAGGTATCTGATTTCCTAACATTATAGTGTTGGTGGATTTCAGGGTGCACTCTGCTATTTTTTTTAGTCACAGATTGTGTCTGCAATACCTTGGAATGGGTCTTGTGCAGAGGTGTTGGTACTGAGCAGTGGGCACCCACATTGCTCACATTTCAATGCAGTTTTCCTCACACTAAATCCAGTCTGACCCCAAGAATTAACATTCATCAGCGACACTGGTGAATTCTTGGGAAATATGTCCCGGTCCTGTTTCATGAAGAAGGAAGCTTGTTTGTACACTTGAAAGCCTTTCCATAAGGTGACCCAAACACAGTGAAGGGGAACTACTGACTCAGGTTTAAATAGCACTCCTGATTTTATCTTAAATGCCACTGCCAGTGCAATAGCATCACAATTCTCTTGTAGCTGAAAGTAAGTATTGTCATGATTTTGAATGGCTTCTTCCAGTGACAGCTACATTTAATATCCTGAATATTTTTTTCTCACTCTTTTTCTCAGTGTAATTGTTTGTGGGATCAGGCATTCTGATTGTTTCCTATATTCACCTCACTGTACAAATCCTGCATTCTAATCAGTCAGCTCAGCTATGGTCAAAAGCTGAAAAAGGAAGATGTGACAGCTCATTATAAGACTTCATAACCACCATTCTTTTAATGTTTCAGAGAGCACAATAGAGCTGGTCAGAATTTTTTACTTACAAATATCTTTGATGGAAAAATGAAAAGACACTGAGAGATGAATCAGTGCCATAGCAAACTGTTGATAATCAACCTGCTGTCTGCAACTATGGCTGATGGTAAAAAGGATGAACTTAAAAGAATACAGCTACTTGAAATAAAAGCTGAAAAAGTAAAACATTTTTCTTTGGGTACAATGTCTGACTGTAACCAAACAACCCCAGTCTAGAGCTTGTGTTTTAAACAAGGGAAAATCACAAAGAGGAAAGCAGAGAGCTAGAGATGATGACAGTGTTACAGATCACACTCAAAGAGCCTGCCTGTTATACTGTTCTCTCATCACCACAGCCATGAAAGCTTGCAGGAGCTGATCAACAGCTTCTGCCTCAGAGATATTATCTGCAGGGGAAAAAACACTCACAAGTTTTCCTAAATATTATAATTTAACAATTTTTTAGAAGCCAACCTTTTTTTTTTCCACATTTAAATTCTTGTTTCTCTTCTCCCCCCTTAAATTTCATATTAAAAACATAATTCATATTTTCTGGCAAATTTTATTCAGAGTCTCAGGTATGTTTGGATAACTTGTAAAAGATTCTGGTATGATTAGCCCAGTGAATGCAGGTACCATTATACAAAAAGAAGAAGCATGTTAGATTTTTTATTTTTAACGAAATTAATTTTCAGAAGCATAAAAATCAAATAAGATGTGGTAGATTTTATTTTCTAGTTCTGAATTCAAGTGCATAGGATCTGAGTTAAATCTGTGTGTGAGAGCTGGCTTTTACATCTTGCTGGGTTTTTTTAATGAAACATGTACAATTATGTTAGTTTCCTATTCACCTGTTATTATCCCCGCTGCAGGACTGAACACACATGCAGAAATGCAAAGAACACTTTAAAATGTGTACCTGCAGATCTTCTCTTGCTTTCTTACTGGGCAAAGACAAAACAGGAAGGGCAAAAGAGCAGGACCACCACTGACAAGTCAATGCAGCTCACTGTACACTGAGAACACACCACACAGCTCATAGCACAGGGCAGGAACTGCTGAGGTTTCTAACAGCTCTGCACTGAAGTGACATTTCTAGCTCTACTCGCTGCAAACATGAGCCTGGTCACCCTTCACCATTTTGATTCTCTTTAGCACACACTGAAGATGGCTCCAAGCAGAATTTGCCATCCTGAGTCTCCTCTCAGCCGTGAGAGTCAGTCAGCCTGCAAAGTATTTGGAAGTAGTCAGCTGGAAGTGTAGGGCCCTACTTATGTCCTTAATTGGAAGATAGAGAGCCTGGTCTATTCTTGTGCCATGATGAGATGGTTGTTGTCTCCCCTGGAGGTGATTGTCCCCAGCCTCCCAGTCTGGCACTATGGGCTTTCCCTCAGCCCCACAGGGAGAAGGTGGGAGGTGGGAACGTGGGGCAGGATGAACGAGTTCTTGTGAGTAAATCACTTATCCACCTCCTCACCTCCATGGAGTTCAAATTCCTAGATGGGAAAAGTACTAATTTAATCTGATAAAATAAAGCTGTTATAATAATCAGTTCAGTGGTGGGATGGCATGGAGCATGGCATGGAGCCAGTGTCTGCAGTTTGGTGGATTGAGTGGGCAAAGGAGGAGGGTTTCTGGACAACTGCCCATCAGAGTGTGGCTGGCTCCCACCCTCTGCTTGCCTGGATGTGCAGAAGGCCGCCTCACCAGTCAGCCCCATGGGATAGCATTAGCCTGGACAAGCGCCTTCATGCTCTGTCCACATGGGCTCAAGTAGCAAAAGCAGAAGGACACCACTGCTGTGCCAGCCCTCAAGTTTTAGCAGGGGCCAGGGGCAGCCCTTGAGCCTAGAAAGTGTTCTGCACACAGGGAACACTCCATAACACTGTGGGTTCAAAATCAGCAATATACTTACCTGTGAAATGACACAAACCAGTCCGTCTGGCAGTGAGGCTCACCCTCACGGAGGTGGCCTCGTGTGTGCAGGTGTAATAGTGTCCAGCACGGGCTGTGAAAGGTAATGGCCAAAAGGGTACCCCCTGGGACCAGGTTGCACATCCTTCCAAAGCCGTCCCTTACAGTCCATGAGAGGGCAAGGGCTCTGAATTGTTACCCTCACCTTGCAAGGCACTTAGTGCAAAAGAAATGTTGGTGAAACACAAGCAGAGCTGTTGTCAATGAGAGTCCATACAATGAGCAGAGCCCTGAGCTACAGATCATAACTTGAGCATCTCACTGAGAAGTGCTCCCAGAGTGTTTCTGAGGAAACCAGTGTCTCCTGCTGTGATAAGGCCTCTGAAATATTTCAGAATGAATACAGGAGGCATATATCTGTATGTGTATTCATCAAAGATGCTGCAAGCACAACAGAACCTGAGCTGCCCATGTATTTCATCATATTATTTAAAAGCAGGAATGCATGCAAAGGCTCTCTCACAGTTAGATGGGAATAATTGCGAAAGACAACTAACTTCTAGAGAGAAAAGGGATTTCCTGGAAGAGGCTGATGTTGACTATATAGTTAGGGAGGATTTTTATACCAGTTAAATTCTCACAGGTACAATTTGCTTCCAAAGACATAGACAGATATATTGTCCTATGTGCTGTGAAGTCCAACCTCACTCCCCTTCTGCAGCAGGGGCCACTTAACTGAAAATCCTGCCCTCTATCTCCCAGGCACTAAATCCTGAAAAGTACCAGCAAGTGTAATGGCAAGAGGCCACCAGAAGCCTTGGTGTTCCCCAGGCACAGCAGCTGCCCCAGCTGCCCCCACTCCCACACTGGGCTTTCACTGTAAGTCTGGTTATGAAGTGCTGGAGAGCCTGTGAAAAGTACTTTACAGGCTGACTATACGTAGTCTGTTGGCTCAAAATGTTTGTAAACAGCTGTCCTGGCAGATAGGCAGGGCTAAAAGGGGAATGTAAAGGAGGAACAAGATTTTTTTACCCTGGTAATATTACTCCATGTAGCACTTGTGAGATGCAATAGCCTTATCAGGCTTTACAGCATCCTCCTCCGTCTCATGGCTGCATCCCACCTAGGGGCGGTGATCAAGGAGAAATAGGATTCAGGCTGATTGAAAAAGACCGGGTAGAAGGACAGCTCTGATGGTGGCTGATGGACAGTGTGCCTTGATTATCCCTTTATAATTTAAAACTTGACTTTTTTTTTTGTGCATTTGTAAATGTGCAGTTTAGAAAACATCTGTAACTCAGATTGATAGGAGTGGGAAAAGCTGACCATAAAATCCATGGTTATTCCTAGTTGGATATTTCTCCACTGCTGATGCAGGGGGGAAATTGGAGTTGCTGTGACTCATCAATTTTCCTGTTCATGGCATCAGGTATGAGTGTCACTCTATATTCAGAAATATCCTTAGCAAGGATGGTAAAAAAACCACGAAGTACAAAAACAAGTCAAGCAAGAAGAAAGCCCTAAACCACTGAAATGCAGGAGAGGAGCTGCTAACAAAAATAAAAATTAACACTGACTTCTCCGGTAGGAATTACTATAGAGTTGATTAAGTGGTAGCAGTGTGGAAACTGGAAATTCAAGCTGAGATTTTCAAGAGACCGCAGTCCCTTAGAAATAGAAATCTTATTAAAATATTATGTGACTTTGGAAAACAATATACGTAGGCTCCTTTGAAATCTCAGCCATCATGTGCAAACTAGATTCATTTCAAGGGCAAGATCTGTAATAAGAATAAGTCCAAGAAAGTCTATTAGAAATGAATAGCTTTAAACCAAGTATCTTGGATTCGCAAGACCTGGTTTTTGGTAGCCGGGGGGACTACAGGGGTGGCTTCTGTGAGAAGCTGCTGGAAGCTTCCACCATCATGTCCAGCAGAGCCAATCCCTGGCTGGCTGCAAAGATGGACATGATGCAGGCCAAGGCTGGGCCAATTAGAAGTAGTGGTAACGCCTCCGTGATAACAGATTTAAGAAGAAAATCAAAACAATCCTGGTGACACAGTTTTAATTCCAGCCAGAGAAGAGGGGGAGAGTGATAAGATGTGAGCAGAAAGCAACCATGGAGACATCAAGGTCAGTTTGGAAGGGGTGAGAGGAGGTGGTCTAGGAGCCGGAGCCGAGATTCCTCTGCGGCCCGTGGTGAAGGCCGTGGTGAAGCAGCTGTGCCCCTGCAGCCCGTGGAGACCCACGGGGTGCAGAGATCCACCTGCAGCCGTGGAGGAGCCCACATCAGAGCAGGTGGATACTTGGAAGGAGACCTCCACCTCCCATGGAAGAGTGACCCACGCCGCAGCAGTCTGAGGGGTGCTGCTGCTGCCCGTGGGATGGACTCAGGTTGCAGCAGTTCACAGAAGGCTGTTGCTTGTGAGATGGACTCACGTTGGAGAAGTTCCTGGACAACTGTCTCTCGTGGGGAGGGACCCCACAGTGCAGCGAAATGCCTCCNGGACCCCACAGTGCAGCGGGGGAAAATGCCTCCTCTCCCTGAGCAGCAGAAGAAGACACAGATGATGGACTGACCACAAACCCCCATTCCCTGTCTCCCTGAGCCATTGGGGTAGGAGGTAGAGCTGGAAGGAGGGAGTGGCAGGAGAGAAGGTGTTTTCTAAGGACTAATTTTGCTTCTCATTATCCTGTTCTGTTTCTGTTAGTGTAATAGATTCACTTTCATATCTTTAAGCTTGAGCCTGTTTTGCCTGTGGTCTCTCCTGGTCCATAACTCTCGTGGGTGCCTGGCATCCGTCCAGGGTCAACCTACGACACCGAGGCAGTTGTCCACCAAGGTATAAAAGTACCTCCAGATTTGCACTGGTTACTTGAGCATGATTCTAGTCTGTGCACAATTTTTAATGGTATATCTTTTACTTGTTCCCTAATATTCTTAATTAAAATGATATAAAAATGAAGAAGCAAAATTTATGTGCATGGGTGGTAAATATATCAAGAAAGAACATCTGGGGTTTTTCTGCATTTGTGAGGTTCTCAGCATGTAAGGAGCTGTATAACCTGAGATTAAGAATTTGAGAATTGTCACAATAGAAATAGATGAAGATTTTAGAAGCCTATCAGTACATTCAACTTTGCCAGGAGTCCTGTCACCAAAACTTTTACCAAGCCATTTTTACAAAAATTCTGCAAGTCACAGAAGGCCAGCAGACTTCAAGAGATGCTGCAGGTAGTAATTATCAACCACACCATTAAAAATCACTAGTAAGACATTATTCCTTCCTGATCAAACCAGCAGTGCAAGGGCTCCAACCTTCTAAAAATTGTTATCAGCAATTGAATAGGAAGAAAGTAGTGTGAAATCAGAGAAAAAAAGAAAATGTGATCTATGACAAATATACACACCACAAGCAGTCTGTGTTTATGTCTTTGTTTTGCCCTGCTGAGACATCTGGCATGTGAAAATACACCTACACAGGCAGTTCAAACAACAGAACAGCAAGTAGCCTCAAGAAGTCTGAAGCAATGAGTTTCCTGCTTTCTTGGACCCAGCAATGTGATAATGGGTGACTAGGTTGCTTTGCTGTGAACGCTGTATAACCCTGCAATGCCTACCACAGCTAGGGATGCCAGACACATTCCCAGCACCCTAGGTACCACCCCATCCTGGAGGCTGGTTTTGATCTGTGCAGCCACATCCATATCTTTACACAACTACTCCTTCACACACCTCTGGAATGATCTGTTTATACCTAGCACCAAATGGCAGGGTTACTCTTGGGGAATTCAGATGGAAATATAAAAATCATTCAGGTCAGAAGGTCATTAAATGTTGACTAACAATGCAGTGCCATAGGTCCTAGAGTAAGTAGACCCACTACTGAAGTTGCAGGGAGCCTGTTAGCTAATTTGGAGAAGGCATCAGTAAAAATTCTTGCTTTTAATTTCTTTAGATATTTTCTTTAAAACACATTGCTTGAAAACACCTTTTATGAGGATTACCAATATAATTTGTTTTTCTGCCTGTTCCATATAGTCATTTTTTTAAAAGAAAAAAATGTAGGTTTGCAAAAACTCAAATGCCTCTGCAGCCCAAGGGTAGCATAGTTATCTGACTGTACTGGGTAATTCTATTTCATTAGCAGTTTTTTCATCCACAGTGAAAACAAGGAGAGTGCCTACTTCTGCATGCCCGTCACTCCACTGTGTATTGTGTTTTGTGATTTGTCACCTCTCAGGCCTGTCAGGGTCTCTCTGGATGGCATCCCTTCCCTCCAGCGTGTCAATCGAACCACACAGCTTGGTGTCACTGGAAAACATGCTGAGGGTGCACTCAGTGCCACTGTCCATGTGGCTGACAAAGATGTTAAACAGCAGCGTCCCAATACCAACCCCTGAGGAATGCCATTCACACTGCTCGACTCGTGGACATTGAGTTGTTGACTGCAGCTATTTCAGCGCGACCATCCAGTCAATTCCTATCCACCAAGTGATTTATCTGTCAAATCCATGACTCTCCAGATTAGAGACAAGGATGTTGTGTGGGACAGTGTCAAATACCTTGCACTAGATTACGTATGTAGCTCTTCTCTCATCCAACAACAGTGTAACCCTATTGTAGAAGGCCACCAAATTTCTCAGGCACAATCTGCCCTTAATGAAGCCACGTTGACTGTCGCTGATCATGTCATTTTCCATGTGCCCCAGTATACATCATGTAGGTAACTATTGTATAGCTATACCTCTTCTCTGCTGCCTTTCCCCCTCTCTCATTGCTCCACGTGTTGTGGTTATAATCGAGATAAAACAGAATAATTACAGGAACATAAATGCATTAGGACATGCAGTCAGCTGGAATTGTTCTTCCATGCTTTTTATGAATAGCTGTTGAGCAGTCAGGGGAAAGTGAATATAAGACCTTAATACAGTTCATTGCACTCTGCATGAGTTGTGTGAAACTTACACTCTCAGTGCAGTTATGTGACTGAGGCTTTCTACATCTCCTGTCCCTTTTCCAAGTGATGGACTGGCAAGTAAAGGCAGGGCCATATATTAGGGTGGCCATACATGTGTGATGTATTGCAGTGCTGTAGAGCAGCTAATGCTACACTGCTCCTTGTACTGCACAGCAGCTTTGCAATGGACTAGCCTGGATCACAGGAGAGTGCAAGATGGCTCTCTTATTCCAGTTGTATAATTAGGTCCATTGCTCATCTGTCATACAGGCAACAGACACTCGTCCATCTGTGACACTACTCTGCCTGCTTCTCCATCAGGAACACTGACACGTCTGCATGTTGCCATGTGCCCTGGGAGCAGGAGCTCAAGCCTCTGGCTTAAGGCTACCTCACTTCTACCAACTCATCACCAGAGATGCTGTGCCTGATTCTGACAGCAACAAGGGGCAGAGACAGCAAGCATAAAGGTGAGTGAAAGCATCTTCTTCTCTGGATATCTCATGCTTTTTCCTACATCTTTTGTGCCTTGCCATCTCTTTTAGTGTGCTTTTCTTACACTGGTTGCTCCCTGGGGGCGTGAATCTGCCGTTATTATTTAGCTTCCTTTGTGCCATCTAGAGCTGTAATAAATCCTGAAGAAGGTCACTGTAATCACCATACTGCAGTACAAGCATCACAGGGAAATGGGGTCTGTCCCAATAGGAAGGAAACACCCTGAGCCTCAGAGACAAGAACCCAACCCTTCTTATGTGGAAATAGCTTCATTTATCTCTAGTCGTAGTCCTGTCAACTCCTAGGTCCAATGCATTGCTTTATCAGAAGTTATGTTTTACTTTACTATTTCATAGCAATCCTCTGCCAGGACACATGGCATTGCATCCTCTAGCAGGAATGTTTTATCTGAACTTATGTCAAGATTCCAAAAATGAAAGTGATACATTTTTCAATTTTTGTAAATATTCCTGCCCAAGTGGAATGAAAAGTAGAACTGTAGCAAAAGTTCAAAGGCAGATAATCCTAAGAAACAAAAATTAGATCCCCACACATCAGTTGAAATGCTTCATTTCTGTCACAGATTGTTTATTTATGGGTTTCATTTATGCTTTATGTCTGTATCAGAAGCTTTTGTGACATTAGCGAAGGCACAGCAAGGCTCCACATTATGGTCATGACCTGCTTCCTGAAGCTGCCTGGTTATAAACTTACCTGGGGGTGGCGCAGAGGCTGAGGACAAGGTAAGTTTCCCTTACCTGCACACAGAGCCGGGGAGCAGTGCCTCGCTTTGCTTGGTGTCAGCTGGAGCGAGCTGAGATGAACGTCAGTGTTTCCAATAAAGTCCCATCGTGAAAGGGCATTAAGATTTTGTAGTTCCTTCCAGCCTTTCCAGCAGCAGATGCTGCAGCTGTGAGTGGCAGCAATCACTGCTTGCAAAAGGGAGCTGGGGACATGTGACACATCCATCCTCATATCCTCCAGCACCATCACTTCCCTTAGGTGACCTGAACTACTCTCAGTTCTCACTCCAGAAACAGCAGCCTCTGCTACTCTTGATAATATACCAGTCATCTCTATTCACACAAAATGAACATCAAGCATTTTTCAGCTGTATTCTTTGGCAGTGCTCTAAAATCTTTTCAGCAAGGTGTTTCCAGTAAAACCAATCAGGTTATCAGGCCTTTTTGCAGGCAGATGGAAGATGGATGTAGTGCTGAACTCCTGTGGGTTACATTCAGCCACATGAGCTGGAAAAGCTGAGCCACATCTGATTTAGATGAGGTTCTCCTCTCTGATATGTGTCATAGAAATAATGTCTTCAGCTGATGCCTTGCCACCAGAGACAAAACCAATAATATCAAATGTTATCAAATGTCTCCAGAAAAGAAGGTTCTTAAGAAAGAAACGACAAGTTTTCACCCCACGTGATGTGACCAAAGTCCTCCTTTTCTTGTACCAAGACCTTCACATGCTGGACTTGTAACTGAACAGGTTGTTAATGTTCTCACCTCCTGACTCCATCTCTTCTCTTGGTGAGGAGAGCACCGCTCACTCGAGGGGAGAAGAACCAATAGAGAAACAGGAAGAAACAGTCATGTAAAAACTTTCCATGCTTATCAGCCTTCAGCTGAATTTCGTCAGTGCTCTCCTGGCACCATATCTCCTGCCCAGATCTCAGTTCTCTTGAGACATTTCTGTTCTTGTGGCCTATGTTGTCCAAGGTTTCAAGAGGCCATTTGCTCTAACACTCCATCCAAACAAGTCCAGCTTTGAAATTGGATGCATCTTCAAGGTTGGATGAGACCATATATGGTCAAGTTGTGAGCATCTTTAACAGTGGAGACTTTAAAACTTCTCTAGGAAATCTGGTCCAATGTTTGACCAGCCTGCTTGAGAATTTTTACCCCTAATATGCAGTGTTTTACCCCTAATATGCAATGTTTGTATTAAACAAACATAAATCAATATATACATCAGGCTTTTTGTTGCCCCTCTCCTTTCATGTCTACACATTCAATGTAGGGATGAAAGGTTGCCTTTACACAGGAGTCTCATTTGTTTCACCTCTCCTCTTAGTTAGTCCTTTGTGGTTTTTTGGGACTACTTTTACTAATTAGTTAAATTGTCATCACTACTGGCCATATCTAGTAAGAATAGGCTGGTGGTATCCACTGATGGGGATGGGAGAAGTTACTAAGAAAATCACAGAATAACTCAGCTGGGAGGGACCTCACATGTCCTCGGCACAATCTCCTGCTCACAGCAGGTCAGCTCTGAGTGCAGACCAGGCTGCGTCAGGGCTGCAATCAGTTCAGTCTGGCTCAAAAACCAGAGACTGCAAAACCTCTCTGTCCTTTGTCAGATTGTCCTCATGGACAAAATGTGTCTCCTTACACTCAGATTGAAACTCTTACATCTCAACTTCTATGACTTTTGTGTTTTTCTTCCTGCCCAGCAGCACTTTGAAGGTCTCCTCAATGACTTTCCCACAGGCACTTTGGGCTACTTCTAGACCACCCAAAGACACCTTTGTTCCAGGTTAAACATGTATACCTTCTCTTCTGAGAGTTTTCCAATATCTCCTCACAGGACAGGTGCTCCAGCCCCACCATTTACCCTGAACTCGCTCCAGTTTATGAATGTCCTTTTTCTATTGGGAGGGAACAAAAGTGCAAGGTCTAGATGTGATCTAATGAGTGCCAGGTAGGGAACTGAAAACTTCCCCTGATCTCTATCTCTGTTCCTGTTCATTCAGCCACTGGCCACTTTTGCTGTTAGGACTTACTTCTGGCCCATATTTGCTGCCCACCCAGACCATCCATGTTGTTGCATAGGGTCCTACCCAGGTGCAGGATTTTATATTTGTCCTTGTAAAATCTCATGAGGTCTCTGTTGGCCTGTTCCTCCAGCCAGACTAGGTCTATCTGAGTGGCAGCCCTGTCTGTGAGCATAGCAAGTGTCTCCCCAGTTTGATGTCATCTGGAAAACTGACGTGAATTGGAGAGCACAGAGACTGTGCTGTTAATTGTTTTGTGCATCTAATTCCAATGTTTGTGCATGTAGCTGTCTTTAGTAGAAGCTCCTTATGTTTTTTTATGGAGTGTCTATTTTCAATAAAATGGCAACCTTTGAATCTTTGCTGTGATGTAGGAGAGGATTTAACAGATCATTGCAAGGGTTAGGAACATCCCCACTCCTCTCCAGAGGTTCGCAACAAGCCACTGCTCTGTACCAGAATTTCAACAAACTTTGCCAAAACCACACACTTGTGAGGCTTTGGCAAAGTATGTTCTTTTGTCTTAGAAAATAATTATTCTGAATACCCCTCTTTTTCATGGCCCATGTCTTTTCCATGCTGCCTGGTAGGGATTCCCGGGACACAACAGGGTTGCATGGGCTTCATAACTTCCCCCATATCATCTTCCCTGTGAATGAGGCAGCCTCATCCGTCTGGTGTCCTCTGCCTCATAGCAGCTAAGGACTTTGTTGTTTGGAGAGAAGATCAAAAGAAGACAGGAAGGCTTAGTGACATGATGGCATTGAGCTCAGGATTTGAGGGAAGAGATGTGGTCATGTCTGGTTTACGGAGGGAAAGGCTGGGAACATGATTCTACCATCCTTTCCACAACCAAGCACAGACAGGCGTGTTGCCTGCTGGTAACCACGACCACTCCTCTGCCCTGCTCATCCCTATCACCACCCCAAAACAGTAGTAATGGGCAAAGTGCCAAGCCATGTCCTTCACCCATGGATGCAGATTAAAAAATTGACTTAGATTATACTTTTAAAATATTTTTTGTCAGTGTTTGTTATGAAAGTGATGTGAATAAGGCTAATCTTTAATGATAATTCTGAGCTGTCAGTACAGGAAAATATATAATCTCCTGTCAAATATGGAAAATAAAGTCAACATTTTATCTGCAGCCTCTGCAATTTTAGCTGAAGGAAGATAACATGCTATAATTTTGAATCATTGATTGAAAACTTGTTCACCACAAAGTATTATCACTGTGCTCAATTTTACCACATTCACAGTCGTGCTGACACAGTTCCCATGAAATGTTAATCTTGTCTAATCACTAGCACAGAGCAGTTAGGAAGCCTGTGGGGTTGTTTGAGGGTATATGTTCAGTATACCAAACTAGCTGCATCAGTGGAAAACCCCAACAAATGTATTTCTTGATTGGTGTAATTCAGCAGGCTCATTAGAGGTCATAATTAACTACTAACCAATGCACAGACAAAAAAGTCTTTGAGGCTGCTGCTGAAGAAAAAACATTTGGGAAAAGTAGGACTACAGTGGAGAAAAGTGATATGGTGTGTAACCAAAATATTATCAGAAAAAGTGTTCCATAGCTCATATAATAGCCTACTAGACAAAGTCATGTAGACAGGCAATGAAATGTAAGTGACAAAATTGATTAGGGCCTTATGAAAATTTAATCAAAGTTTATGGCAAATAATTCCACCCTAGATAAATCTAAACTTTCAAAACATTTTCACTCTTACTCATTTAAATATTGCACAGAGAAGAAATTTTGTTTTCATAAATTAATCTAAAAACAGCCCAGGGATCAGTTTGGGATAAATGCTTTGCTTGTTAGGATTCTTGTTCCTGAACTAAGAAGCATTTTAGCACTTCAACAAATCCCTACCAGTCTAATGTGTGTATTGCCCTCAGAGCAGGGACTAGACCTCAGGTCTCTCCCTGTACAAGGGAGCGCCAAATCCTCAGCTAAAACATTAGATATTGGATTAGCAAATCTCTCACTCCTCTACGAAGCACAGAATAAGTTTAGCTGAAGGACTGGAGGGTTGCCTCCCCCTGGCTAGCCAGTAACACAGGGACTTGGGTGCTCTCCATGCCCAGGATGGGGAAGGTTGCAGAGTCTTTAACATAAGACCATTTTTTATGCATCAGTGACTGTTCTTTCTTCTTTAGACACCAGTATGAAAACCTGAATGTATCCAGCTATGTTTTCTGCATAAATACAGAAACAAGGGACTCAGGTTGCTAGATAGTAGAGTCCTTACAAGTTCCTTAGGTTTTTTGAAACCAAGAGATTTTATCTCCATATAAACAAGATAGTCATTGCAATGCTCGTATCTGTCCATTTCTATGCTGGCTGTGAACTGACGTGACTAAATTTATATTTACCCGGAAGAATTCAAACACCTGACATGCATGCAGGTAGCATTTGTGTCATGAGTGTCTGCAGTGTTTGCTTTGGCCAAAAGAGGATTGGTTTTAACACCCAGATGTGGTTTGAAGATGGAAAGTAATTCTAGAAAGCACTCAGTGAAGTCAGAATGCATAAACTGTTCAGTATTTTGTGATAGAAAGGGCTAATAAAATTCTTGACAGTGTAAAGAGGGAAATAATGATTAAGGGTGGAAAGATGGCTTTTATATTTATATACAAAACTGGCTAGAATAGGTCTGCGATAATGTTCTTAGGGCATACTTATATTCAAAGAATCATGGAATGTTGCCGAGTGCAAAAATACCTTAAAAAATCATGAAGACTGAAGGAAATATAATTCCATGGGACATGTAAAGACCACCATCACTTTAGCTCAGAAAAAAAAGTTCAAGGTGACCTCAAGAGAAATATTAACTGGGAATAGAAGTGTTCTTTAATTAACTTTATAATTAGGGAGAATGGTATAACAGGAAATAATGATTCAAAGCAAGACTGGACAAATTTACATGAGAAATTAGGTGCAAATATATTTTAGGGAGGTTATAAATTATTGAAGCAAAATACAGAAGAAAATGGTGTGTTCTGCATCTCCCGACATGTCCCGGTGCCTTTCTGAAGTTTGCCTAAGTCAAACTCAAATGATGAGACTCAGCACAGAGATAACTCGGTGTAATTAAGTGGTCGGTGTTCTGGTTATTTCTAGTACCAAGACTCTGGATTTTATCTATTTGCCAAATACAGCTGATGCAGTTTTACTTTTTAAGTGAAAAGTTTATCAGTATTCTTGCAAAGCATTCGCTAGATCTGTAAACATAATCAATCAATTGGGTATTGATATGGCAGGTAGCGGTTTGATTAGAAATGCAAAATACCCAAACATCAGTGTGATTAATGAAGCAGCTGAGACACAAGTGATTCCACATTAGTGGGGCAGGTGTTTGGTGTAAGGGAGCAAGTGGGGTGTTGTTACAGAGAGTGTAAAATCAATGACATTGCTGGAGCTCCTCCCAGTGTGAACAGCTGCAGGAACATATTCCCACTGGTAAAGGTCAGATTGATTCAGTGCCTGTCATAATTTCATGCAAATAAAACACCTACTTACAAATAAATAAATAAATATGTTCTAAATTTAATGCAGTATGAATGAATTATACTCCAACAAATATCAATGCCTCAGTTGTATAGACAGCTAAACAATTACATCTATGTTTAGAAGAAGTTTGTTTAACTGCAAAAATCTGAGAAATCTTCACCTTTCACAGTGATCTCCATCCTTTCAGCCTCATCTTGTGCTTGGGACTTTTCAACCTGTACAGGGATGGGTAGAACAGACCCACAGCAGCTGTTCAGCACTAAATACCTAACCAGGGGATGCACTTCTGCTTCCAGATGCCCGAGGTGGGGGGACATCCTGTCCTCGCCCATATCAAAGCAAGCCCTGGATATGTGACCAACAGACAACACATCTGAGTTTCTCCAAAACCTCTTCTTTCTGCAATTCAAGCCACCCTACAAGAAGAACAATATGCCAGCAAAATTGTCCAAACCTAAGATCCATCCTTTACCCCAAAGACCGTAAGAAACAAAAAGCAGGGAATGGGACATGCCACCTTCTTCCTGGCCACCCTTGGGTGCCACAGCTCCACAGGAGCAGGAGATGAAGATGTGTTAATCTTAAACAGAGTTGGCAACCTGTCCTCAATGAGAGCTTTTGATCCACTCTCCTTTGGGAGTGAACTAAATTGTATCATCAAAGGCAACTATAATCCTGCATATAGGGGGTTATGCTACTCCATTCAGAGTAAATTCAGATAAGCTTTCCTGGGAATTTAAATAGACAAACCCTTATTCATATCTGTGTGAGCAGAACTAGACTATTTCAAATCATCTTAAATGCACTGGCTGGGTGATATCCAATAGCCCTCAATTACTTTCAGGCATTGTCTTGTTATTTATGGCATGTTGATATCATATTGCACCATGAGGATGCCCGTCTCCTATGGCCATATTTGCAATATAAAATATCAGGCAGGGGAATTAATATGCAGGAACTCCAGACAATGTACTGCCATTGGCATGTAGCACATATTTGTCCTTTTACCAGTGAAACCTTTGCACAAGGATTTGACCTCCCCTGGGCTGCTGATGAATGGTTCTGTGAATTTGTTTTGGTTCCATTCCTTCCTCATTGTTGAAAAAGGTGAAGAGAAGCAAAGAAAAGAAATTAAAACCTTTCTCCTCAAGTGATTTGGTTAACTATATCCATCTGGTACATTTTTATTGTCAGGGAGAATAACAAGAAAAACTGATGAACTGCACTGGAAGGTATTAGCAATTTTTTCACTCCCATTCCCCCAAGAGAAAGTACTTTCTGCACATCCATCTTATATTTATATTTCACCTCCCTTTTCCCCCTTCTTTTCTGAATTTCTCCGGATAACACAACATAGCTGTTCCTCTCCTGTTCCCCAAAGTTCTTAATGTTTGATGAATAATTGTCATTTCTCTGCTTCTAACCAACCTGAGACTCACTCCCTTGCCATGAGTCCTCTCTAACAACAATCTACCTGACCTATAATTTCAGTTCCTTTTAGGCATGCCATGGGGCAGTTATTATCCCCATATCTAAAAGGAACATCTCTCAGTCTCTTTTCATTATTTTGAAAAGGTCAGGCTGCCTCCCAGCACCAACTCCTTCAGAAACTTCTCAGCATCCAAGTGCTTCTCTGTGTAGTGAGCCAGGGGCTCTGGAGTATGGGCATCTGACATGCTTGTTGTTTTCTTGAGCTTTGAAGGTAAAGTCAGCACCTAGGTTGTCTCATTGGGCTGAAAGGTGATGTTTTTCTCCAAAAAAGGTGATATTTGTTTTGATGATATCACCCCTTTCAGGGGTGAGAATTTACCACCAGTCCTGATTTCCTGGAACAGGAACTATGTCATGGAAAATCTAGAAGGCACTGAAGAAATATCATTGTTTATTAGACCTGCATTCCCATGATGTCCCATCCTGTGCCCAAACAGGGATATACTAACTATGATTTTGTTGGGCTCCACCTTATTCTCAGCTATTCCAGCTCCTGAATCCCTTCCCAACAGCACAGGCCTGCACCTACATTTCAGGAGTGTGGTTTGAGTGGCTAGAGCAGCCAAATGCACATCCAGGAAGATGCTTCATATTCCTGTCTCTCTCTGCTGCGTCCCTACCTCTCACTCTTTATCTGCTGTTAGGCAGGGTAAGGCAATGCCCCTTAGAATTTCCCAGCATTTATGGAATGCTACAGCATCCCAAAGCACTTCAGGGACTTGGTGAAGTAGGAAACCTGAAGCCTCGGAGATATGATACTGGCAAAAAGCTAATTTTTTAATCCTTTTTTTCCCTTAGGTATGAGCAGATGAAAGGGACTCTGATTGCAAGTAGGTGCAAACTGGTTTGTGGATTTGTTTCCAATGGTGAAGTAGCAGTGGGATGCTAAAGCTTCTGCAAACACTGCCGCAGTACAATTGCATCAGTAATTACTCTTTTAATCTACACGAGGCCTGGAAAAACTTGTTTTCTGCCAAAATCACCACGTGGTATGCAAATATATTTATGTGCTTGTATTATCACAGGTTTAGTCCTTGGGCCTCTTTGTAGAAGAACACTGAAGACATGGGCAGCTGATCTGCCAGTAGAGAACAAGGAAAATCTGCTTAAGCAAGTAAAATAAATGCATTGTGTCTGTGAAGGAGCTCTGTTGGCACATTGGCCCTGCAGAGCCCTGTGGCATCTCCCAGGCTGACTTGGTTTGACTGTCCAGCAGTGGGGCTGAAAGGGAATGTGGTACTTGGCCCAGAGCTCTGGTCTCTTCTGCTCTGCATAATTGAGGCCTTGTGGCTCCTGAATTTGGCAGCCCCAATGCAGTTTGCAGCTTATCCAGCGTCTGCTCTGCTTCCTCACCACTCAGCACAGGCCCACGAGCCATGGCTGCACTGGTGGGAAGGCAGCCAGGTCAAGTCAGCCTTCCAAAAGGGATTTCACAGAATAATTTGCCTTTGTCTCCCAGGGGTCAAGGTGGTACTGTGTGCATCACTGCAATTGCCAAGGTTCATGGGGAGCTGAGCTGCAGTGGAGCCCTTGCATCAGCCAGGCAACCACCCAAAGGCTGAGACAGCTTAATCCAGCACTTCCTGGAGGAGGACAAGGCAAAAATTACAGACCTAGTGAGAGATATCAGTATGAATCACAGCTTTCCTTCGGCTTCCGGAAGATGTGGATTTTTCTTTTAAACTACAGTTTAAAAATTCCCTGACTTCAAAAGTCTGGAGTCAGTGTAACAGGGATCACTGAAGCTTTCCCAGGCTCTATGAGTGTTAGCAATATGAGAACTCTGAGGGGATTTCTCTGGCAACATTTCCAGATAAATCTGGAAATTCACGCATGGTATTAATTGTCCAGGAGAAGTGTAGGTTGAGATGGGTATGAACTTCGTAAGTGGTAGCCATTGCTAGATTTTAGAAAGAAAACTGTTTAACCTATTGTATCAAATTAATAATGGCAAGGTTAGACTTCCTCTTCCTACATATGTATTATGCAGATTATCCATAATTTATGACAATGGTCTAGATCTCCAACTGAGGAGGCTTCTATTAGGAGGACTTCATGAGGAAAGTTACTTGTGCAAGGAACTGGGGGATCGAGAAGATGGAGATGGATGAAGAGCCAGCAAATGACCCTCAACAGAAAGGACCAGGAAACCAGTTGGTAACTTAGATATTGGACTCAATGAAATACGCAAGTGAGTAGGGCCATGTGTCATGGTAAGCATCTGGGCTGCAAAATAAGTCACTTACTGGAGTTAGCAAATGGAAAAAGCAGGTCTGAAAGTCAAGGTAGGAAAAGGAAGAATAAGTTTCTTTCAACAAAACTCATAATTTGAGAAGTGTGATGATGGGACAGACAGTCAGTGGAAAGACCTCGATATCAATTAGTTTGAAAGTCAATTAGAAAAGACTTGTGGAGCAGACTTTAAAGACTGTTAATTTTTTTAGTTTCAGCAGAAAAACTAGAGAGGAGGTGGACGGTAAGTAATGGAAATTGCAAGGAAAAGTCCAGGAAAACAAATGTTAACAGCCTCCAAAATGAAACGAAATTAGTAAATCATAATTATCATTATTACCATGAGTATCAGTGGAATTAATAATTATTAGTTAATTGTCAACTGTGCCAACCTAACTTTATCCTGGTGCATTTGCATTTTTTCCACCTCTTACTTGGTTCATTAGTTTAAAGTGATGCTGTCAACTTGAAATTCAAGTCTTTTAAAAAAAAAACTTAAAAGCCATTGCTCTTCTCCTTCTGCCAATTATGATTTTGCTGTTTACTTTAATGTTATTTACAAAATGTTTTTTCTTCCTCATGTACAAAAGTTGCCATGAAACAGTGACTAAAGTGACTACTGTGAAACAGTGACTGTCATCAAAAACAGTGACACCAAAGATTAGAAATAAACAAACTGGAAAATCTATTTATTTATGGTCTCTTCCTGGACTCAAAATCTAGAGACCCCAAATGAATACAGTACCTGATCAGAGCTGCTGTTTCTGATAAATGTCATGTGGACTTGCGACCAAGAATCAGAGCTTCACCTGTGTCACTCATGTTTCTTAAGAGAGCTGCACTTTACAGGAAAAACTATCTGAGTTTCTTATCAGTGCAGAATAGACCCTGGATAAATGCAAGGATTGCTGTAGCAGATGCCTTGTGTTGAATTTAAAGTGAAAATTGAACCTTCCTAAGATTATGCTGTGATTCTAGGGAGTGATGTTACTGGTGATATTTGAACCACTGTTATTTCTCATTTTAGGGATGGACCCTTTACAAACAAGTCATATATAATTTGACTGATGCTCTGCAATATGCTATCTGTTTTTTGTGTCTGTCATTCTTTACTCCTCGTCAGAGTTTTCATTATTTATACTATTATAATATCCTTTATATATATATATATATATATATTTTACTACCTTGTCAAGACCAAATAAACTTATTTGAAGCTTTATTTAATTGTCTAAGACTGTTCTAATACCATTCTGGAGTGGAGAAATAGTTGTGGGTAAGCCCATGCTCCAAGATGTCCAAGGTTAAAACCCCCACAAATTCCACTTTTATACTGCATTAAATGTTTATAAATTCCACTGAAAGTATTGCAAGACTTGAGGCTAGAGATTGCATCCTTTTATTAAATGAGCTACGTAGGCTTGGAAAAAAAATATTCATCTGTCTAATAAGAGATATTTGTTTTACCCACATAGTAGTTTTTATTATGAAGCTGTGGGAAGTTGCCGTTATCATCAGGCCTGAAATGAGCACTGACATGGTGATACCAGGATCTGTCTGTCCATGTCTGTTCGTCCTCTTACTAGTCAGAAAAAGCACCCACCTGCTCCTGACTCTCACAACACAGCCAGGACAGTGTCTTTGGGCAGCAAACACACGTCCCTCAAACAGCAGAGTCTATGTATGTACTAACACACCATATTTATGCTCTGCTTTCTGCATAGGAGTGCCCTGAAATTTGGTTGCGCCCAGCCTGGGGCTCTGTGAAAATCCTCATTGTCGTTGACTTTTATAATCCTGAGAGTCTCTTGTAAGGCCCCCAGGCTGCCTCGTTAGCCTAGACTGGCCCCATGGTGCAGTTGCAAAGGGACTTGAACACCTGGAAAGAATTAGGCAAAGTATTTAGTGCAGGATCCAACCAAACAGATTATATCTGGTCTGCAGAGAGCATAGGGATTTCCCGTGGCTGTACCAGCTGGTCACTCTAACCCGTCTGAAACAGCTTAGAAGGTCTGCAGCCCTGTGCTGAGTCCAGCCCTTGGGCCTCTCTGAGGTTAGCGGCCACTGTTTGTAGAGGAGCAGAGTTCCCATCTCAGCCCTGATTCCCAACTCCAGCTGAAGCCTCTGGGCCTCTGATTCACTGGAGTCTTATAAATAACATTCTGAGTCTCAAGGACTTTTGCATTTCTGGAGCCCTTGTATTCAAGAATGATGTTCTGAATTTCCTCTGTGACTGGCAGGGTGGCTGACTCTCCTCTAGGTCATGACAGACTGTCACTTCCACTTGAATGCCACAGAAGATGGACTGCTGGCTGGCGAGTGCTGGGCTGCAGAGCTGCCGAAAGGGCTGCTCCAGGGTCTCCTAGGATTGTAAAGCAGCTGCCATAACACACTGCGTTTTTTGAAGAGTTAAACACTTTCACAAGTTTTTTTTTGTAAACTGAGAGCTTCAAAAGCCTCAGAGTTTGGTTCAGCTGTAAAAGCCCCAGGGGTTACTTGTTTATTGGAGCTGCTATTGGAAGTGTCTTGTCAAATCCTGTTCCCAGGGTGACAGCAGGTGGCACAGGAGCCTGCCACACCCTGGC
The DNA here is from genome assembly GCA_013400975.1 of Atrichornis clamosus. Lineage (NCBI taxonomy): Eukaryota > Metazoa > Chordata > Aves > Passeriformes > Menuridae > Atrichornis > Atrichornis clamosus. The sequence continues at coordinate 45,485 of WBMZ01009276.1, read as the reverse complement.
CATGGCAAAGGCTGACAGGAGTAAACTCACTGTCTGTCTGAGCAGCTACTATCCATTCTCAACATTTTATCCTTACTTTTCATTCATTCATTTAATTCATTGGTTCTGCACTTGCAGAATTCTTTAGAATTCCTATGCAAAAAAAGACTGTTGCATTAGGAAGATGTAAAGCCTTTCAGAGAAAGCATGGATCCTCTTAATTTTGAGAAGATTTTCCCTGTTTTCAAAATATTTTCCAGTTTTATCCAGGTTTTTGAGTTCTGGTCACCATTAGAAAATGAAGTGATAAAACCTATTACAGTAGCATTTTTGTCTATTCTTTCTATCCATCCAACAGTGGCAATCCAGGGGAGGTAGGATCAGGGGGACAGCTTGTTCGCACAAGCTTTCAAATGTTGTGAAGCTTCGGGTTTTGCAAACTGCACTAAGGATACTGAGGAGTTTTATGACCCCACAAGTTCAACCTTTTAGTTTTGTACATTGGTGTCTTTAAAAATTGCTTCCTTGGTCTAAGTTTGCATTGTGTTTGACCAGCTCCCCAAAATGGCTCTGTCTTTGCTTCATCTCCAGCTGAATTCATGGGAATTCAGAACTGCTGGATTTAATCTCAGCATGTATCAGCTTTCAAAAAACATGGACACTTGGGAGACCTATCTTTAACTGAAAAAAATAACTTAGCCGTTTCTCCAGCTTTCCCAAGGACATCTTGCTTCTGGAGAACTCATTATCCCTGTTTTTTGCATCATGTAACCTTGTAACCACTTCTCTGTCTAAGAAGGATTATGAAAAGCACCTGTAAACTTCTTGCACTGTTAAACTAGCATCACAATGTGCTGGCTACACGAAATGTGGGATGGGAAGGGACTTTCAGATTTATGAGAATCTATCTCTTGATATCGTGTGCCAACACATTATATAGTTCTTTTCTTAAAATACTGAATTGCATCTTAAAAGTAAATTTGGTTTTTGCTTACATTGTTCCTGTTGAAAAACTGTTGCCAGGACATAATTCTTTTGGGTGCAAACAATTTAGTTTTTTCTGAAATCTATTCATAGCTGTTCTCGTTTGTTCTTTTGCTAGCGCTGCCCTGCAGCTTATCTCTTGATAGACGTCTCTCCCCTGATGTTATATATAAATCAAAACTGTTTCTCTTCTCAGTCTTGACTTTCCTGTGTTAAACAAGCCAAATTTTTCCTGTCATCTCTTGTACGTTCATCTCCACATTCCCCAGTTCTCCTAGGTGTATAACCTGGACTTGTGCCAGGCTAAATTTATCTTTCTGGAACATGAAAACCAATATGCATGTAAGAAACGAAGTGCATATGGCTTTTACAATGCTGCAACTATTTGTCATTTGCAATTATACTATATTGCCCCTCTGGACAATGCTGTAGCACTACAAAGTGGATCTTCTTCTATGGGAATAGCATCTTCTACCCCAACAGAGTTGTGAACGTGATGAAGAGCCTATAACGGCCACATGCCTGGGTTTACCTTTATTTCCTTGCTGTCAGAGTTTACTGTGGGGTGACTGTGCCATAGGTTCACATGTTCAGGTTGTCTAATTCCTCTTCAGAGGTGTTTAAAAGACGTATAGAGGTGACATCTGGGGACATGGTTTAGTGGTGGGCTGGGCAGTCCTGGGTTGATGGTTGGACTTGAGGATCTTAAAGATCTTTTCCAAACTAAATGACTCTATGGTTCTATTCAAAAGCCAAAGGGGCTCAAGCATCTGGGGGTCTTACCTACTGGGTCCTCAGGGAGAAGAACATTTGCCCAGAGTATTGAAGACAGGCAGTATGATTTCTTCTGAGGAGGAATTAACTCAGGACAAAGCCTGGAGACGTGTGTAAATGATGTGCTTAACTGTGGAGGAGTAGGCCAGCTGTATTCCTCCTGTAGGGATGGGAAACAGAGCAGTCTGAGCAGACAAGCTTGAACTTGCTTTCTTCTGTGATCTACCTTTCTATTTTTAAGACAGTGGTATGTAACATAGTTTTTTAGCATGCAACCTTCTGGCCAACCTAAAACCATGGAGGAAGTTTTATTTCTGAAGTAGACAGAGGGGTTAAATATTGCCGCTGTAGGCAACTATAAGATATTTCGGTTTCACGCTTGCTGTATGCTCAGGGGATATTGAAAGAGAATAGTAATATTTTACATGTGCTGAGATACCTTTTTCCCATCACTGCTGCCTATATCAAACCATTGCTGCCTATGCTGTCCGGTTTCTGTGTTCCTGGTGGTCGTATGAATTATAATTTGCTGTGTTCATTAAGAGTCCACTAAAATCAATGGACTGTTAAAGCCTGCCGAGTGAATCTGGCAGCATTCAATAGATTAACTTCAAGGTCCAGACAAACATGTTAGAAACAGTTTCTTGCTGACCACAGCCAGTCCGACTGAGACTTGTCCCTGAAAATGAAACACTGTAATCCCTCTGGCTGTCAACTAAGGCTTCCCCTGCTGTGAAGGTAGCTATATTTACAGTGGTTGTTTATGCGGTACCATATTATATTTAGCTACTAATCACATACTGACATACATTTGGTTAACTGGAAGAGAACATCTTGTGTATAAAACTCAACCTTGCATTCATCTCTTCTTTTTCAACTTGAATTGCCTGATCTTGATAAAATAAAATTTAGAGTTTTAAAGAATTTCCTCATACCAAGATCTCTCTGATGGAAAAGGCAAATGCTAAAAAATTTCCTGCTGTTGACTATGCATACCCCAAATAACCTTGCATACAGTTCCACTCACACCTCTGCTCACGGATTAGTTCTCCTGACATGAGCAGAGCTGCTCCCTGGGGTTGAGTTATGCACCTTCAGAAGCATTTGTAAGATATCAGCAACAGATTATATTCATTACTGTGTCATTTTAACATGTTTTTAATCGCACTTCACTCTTCTCACGAACTAAGCTTCCTGTGTACAAGTAGAATTTCTTACATCCTCACAAATGCAATCCAAGGTGTCTAAAAGCAAAGCATCCGGTTCAAGTGAGTTGACCAAGGCTTCCATCAGAGAAAAGTGAGATGCCCGTATAAATGGCAAACCATTCTGAGGTTTTGAGCAAAACCTCCCATTGGAAATACCTATATGGCTCAGTCTAGGCAGCTTGCGTTTTGAGGATGAAAGCAAGCAAAGAAATTCCCTCCTGTCTCACAAATAAATATTATTTCAGAAAATAACAGCCTGACGCACAATACAAAATAATAATAGTACAGACAGCTTGGTTCATTTTTACAGGACAAACTAACTCTTCTATAGATTTTTTTTTTTTCATGCTATATGAGCCTTTCTTTGGTTCCCTCAGCAGAGGATAAAAGAGTTTGGATGGGGATAGAGTCATAATACTTTCTCAATTTTAACCCAGAACTACTTATTCACCTAAAAAGAGTAAAATTATCACAAGCTGATTTTTGAGATTTTCACTGAATAATAATACATATAAAAGTATGGGATAGAGATAAATATGAATAAGTAGCAGCACAGTGGAGCCATAGAATAGCATACAGTGTGACTAAAAGCAGTATTTGATCTTTTCTGAAAAGCTATTTCTTAAATTAATCACACAGACTTTTGGGTACAAGTGCTTGTTGTTGTTTGGCAAAGATATAGGTATAGCCTTATTTTATTACTTTTATCCTACTACCAAAAATTAAAATAGATTATAAAATCAACTATCTGAATCCAAGTTCAGTTAGATGTGAGCAAACAGATGAAAATAATACTGGGGTTTTTTTCCAAGCAATTTGAAGACTGGAACTAATTAATAAAAAAAAGATTGCAAGAAATATACTGTAGTATTAACATCTACGTTAGATTGTTTTTCAGGATGCTCATAAGTTATTAGCATCTTCAGATAAGTTAACTGCTACTCTAATTTTTATGATGACACAAATACAGCACTTTTTCTCAGTTTAATCATCCTAAATTCAAACTTTTATCCTAACCCACCAGTGGGTCTCAATTGAGCAACATGTATTTTGCATCTAACAGTAGATATTTAATAAAGTATTAACTTGCAGCTGCTGGCTGCTGTTCAAAGTCTGCATCCTGAGGTATGGGGAAGGCCTCCATCCCTCTTAGGCTTCCACAGGATGTATGTAGGTGTTCCCTTAGATGACTGACTGATATGTAAAAGGGATGGCATTGCAGTTTGTCTGTTTACAGTGCTTTTAACATCCTGACCAGTCCTGTAATGCCAATGAAAGTTCTTTCATTTGGGTTTCTGAGGATTTGTGCATAGAGTCACATGTATTTCAGTATGCTCTCCAGGAATTCCAAGATAATTTGTTCCAGAATAAATTGCATGATTTTATTGGGTTTTTATTTTCTTCCGAGCTGTGTATGAGGAGCTGCACTTGACATTTGCATTTTGTTTTTTCAGTGTGAGGTTGTAAATTAGTCCCAGATGCTTTGCTGTTTGGGCATGGAGACTCATGAACTTCTGTAAACCTTTTTGATGTTCTCAGTCTGTGATTAAAAGACTATAATAAATCTAGCCACAAAGAAGAAGTTAAAAATCTGAAACTGACAGCTTCTTAAGAACAACCTTACCATCTCTCTAAAAATATGTGTTTTCATCAAACAGACAAACATATTTTTGCTATAATTTCCCAGATTATCAGATTTTATATAGGGAACTTTACATGGTGGTATACCAAACACACTCCTCTTCTCTTGTAACACTTGGTGGAGATGGAAGACAAAATGTTTTTTCACATGAACTGGAATTAATTGCAATATCATAAAATTATGGTCAAAACTGAGCAAACTCTCCAGCACTGTTAAGTGGGTACAAGACATATCTGGGTATAATTATGAATAAAGATAAATTAGGAAGTGTTTTTTTAACACTAGCTGTAGATTTAGAAGCCTAAGTCACTAAGTAACACTAGGTGTAAGTTTAGAAGCCTTCTCATTTGTTCTGAAATATCTTCATAGCTACACCTTCAGAAAAGGCCAGAGGACAACTTAGGCTACTACGAGCCAGTCAGATTCTCTTTGGTCCCTGGAAAGTTCATGCAGTGAGTCCTCTCAGAGCACATTTCTTGGTGTAGGAAGAAGAAATTGACTGGTAGCATTCAGCATGGATTTACCAAGGATCAGTCATGCCTGGCCAACCTGATTTCCACATATGTCTGTGTTTCAGGTTGATGGGAAAGCAGCAGATGTTATTGTCATTGAGCTCAGCAAGGCATTCAAGGTTTTTTTCCATCATATTCTTGTATTCAAGGTGGGATGTTACTCACCTGGAGCTTGGCAACAAGGGGAATACCACAGCAGTCTGCACTGGGACCTGTCCTGGGGACCTGTTTAAAAGCTTTTCCAGTGGGTGAGAGGAGTAAACAGATTGCTTTCTTACCAGGTTTGCAATGACTTCAAGTTGAGCCACCACTTGAAACATTCAAGGGCAGGGCTGCCATTCCAAGGGATCTGGAGGAATCGGCTGACAAGGACAGCATAAAATTAAGCAATGGTAAATGCAAAGTCCTTTATCTGGATGAAAGGATCCTTTGCAACAGCACAGGCTCGAAACTGCCCAAGGAGCAGCTCTGTAGGAAAGGCCCTGGAAGTCCTGGTGGGCAGCAAGAGGGACATGGGCCAGAAGCAAATCCCAGAAACAACAATGGCCAACAGTGTCCTGGGCTGTATGAACAGGGTCAGAAAGAGAAGTGAAGGGCAGTCATTATTCCCCACTATTCAGCACTCATCAGACCACACCTAGTTAGAGCACCCAGTTTAGTGTCCCTCTCTATGGAAAAATGACATTGCTAAATGAGTCAGTTCAGGTGAAGGCCCCAAGGTGTTGGGGAGCCTGGGCTTGTTCAGACTGTCACAGCAACAGCTTTGGGGGCACCTAACAGCAGTCCCCAATGCCTATGGAGGGTTCCTTGAGGAGAGAGAGAGATGGAGTTTTTACAGTCATGAAGGTAGGGAGGGAAAGGAGCAAAAGGAAGGAGCGGAAACAACAGTTTCAGCATGGATGTAAAGAGAGACTTCTTTCCTATGAGGACAGTCAGAGAGATGTGCAGGCTGTGCAGTCTCTGGAGGTTTTCAAGACACTACTGGATGAAGAACTGGGCAACCTGGTCTGACTTCAGAGTAGACCTGCTGTGAGCAGGAGGCCAAACCAGTGACTTCTTGAGGTCACTCCCAGTCTGAGCTACTCCATGGTCATGTGACTTCTGTAGGAATGAGGCCTAAAGTCCTGAGCTATGCCATGATGTATTTAGCAAGGCATTTCCATGAGCTATGTCATGACATGCATGGCTAAGGGATTTCTGTGGGCATAATGACATGCTGATGGTGTGTTGGTTATTGAGCAGAGGCCAGATGAACCCTGTCGCTTCAATCAGCCAGGTGGAAGAGAGAGTTACGCTAAGGTGTCAGGGTCCTGTTCCATTGTTACACACATCTTTGTAATCCCTCTCTTTCTTACTCTCTGTATTCTTCATTTACATATAAATTGGCTGCCCCCCCCCCATTTTTCATGGCACTAACAGAATATTTGACTACGTTCTGACCTCCACTTCTTATAAATGTATAAATTGGCATTTGAAATCTTCCATGGTAGAGGATAAGATTATGACCACCTTGCAGACAAGTTGACAGGCTTGTTCCTCCCCCCTCTTCAAAGCAGGAATGCTGCTTTTGGTAAGATTTGCACCTTCAACTGCATCGGAGTATACCCGGGAACAGTTGTACATAGTACTATTTATTTATATTTTGCAGGTTGAGTGAATTTATCACTGGCAGTCTAAAAGAATCTATAACCTGTTGCTCCAATAAACCACACTATTTGTGATTCTGTGTTTGTGAAAGTTCCTATTGAACTCAATCAGACTTACTTATGTTTTCATTCTAGATGTAAAATACCACATATTCCGTTTTCTAGGACCTTTTTCTTCTTAATGTGGATTCAAATCCTCACTAAGTCAAAATGCCCACAGCACACTCAGGGGCTTAGAAGGATAAAGGCAGATTACAGCTTTTTTTCTTTTTTTTTCACCCCCACACATAGTGAGGGTGTGCTCTGCAAGACAGTTCACAGTGTGCTGCCTATCCTGGCCTCTGCTCCCTCTAAGTTACTACCTCTTATTTCAATAAGGCAGATTGGTGACCATCTATGCTCATTTTCCTTCACCATTCTCTCTTTTCTATACATATGCCTCTCTTCAGCAACAGCCTCTCAGAAAATATGTGATATTTGTGAATTTATCCCAGTTCTGCTGCTCTGTGCATTCATGTTCACAGTGATATGGTTGTGCCAGAGTGATGCTGAAACAGGGCTGATCTAGCCAGCAAGCTGGCAATGAAGTACAAAGTGGCTCTGCCACTCCTGAGAGGATTAATTGGGTCATTCAAATGTACAAAAACTCTTGAACTTAATAGAGAATCTCACAAACATGAGGATACTTGCTTATGTAATTATTTGCCAATTATGGTCCTGTCAGGAAATAAAGGCAGGAAGCCGCAGGATACAACTCAGGAAATTTAAGATATACAGAATCAGAAAAAGTCTGCTCTCTTTGGTAGCTTTGTTCTGTTTTATCACCTTGTGTTTTGTACTAAATGTAAGAAATGGCCATTTTGGACATTTATTTGGTGAAGAACTCTTTTTTCTCGTGACTTTTATTTGACTTGTTTGCTGCAATTTTTTTTCTTCTGTCATATAATTTCTCACTGGCTTTCTTTTCTGTTCATATCTAGTTCTTTCCATCTTTACGAAGAGGATTTATCCCTTACTCTTTTTATCAGAGACTTTTTATCATTTCCTTAGCTCATAGTTGGAATCTCTCAAAGTTTATCAGTATCCTCATGCAGTCAAGTGCTTAGGAGTGCATACAGCTATCCAACTGCAATCTTTCCTAGAGGCATATAAAAAAGAATAATTACTTCTTTGGCCTTATAAATGATACCCCATAGTATAATAAGCTGAAAGACTTTGTCTTCTGCAGCAGAAATCACAGTGCATACTCGTACTTAGCATGTTTAATTTTTTATCTACTATCAAATCCAAAATTAATAAGTTATTAGTAATTTTGGAGCTCCCAGAACCCTCTGGGACTTTTTCCTTTAGATATAAACATCAGCCTCATTAATGCCTTTATAATTTATTCATCATTCTTTAATGTTCTGTTAAATTCCTCTCTACTTTCAAAGTTAGAATTAAATATGTGTATGAACCATGTTCATTTCTGACTGAGTAGAGGCCCTCCAGGAACTGATGAATTCAACATTTAGCTGATGAATGACAGTCAGTCCCTTGCAGCAAGCTCAGTTATCAGTTAGGTTATGAATTTTGGAGGTGGGAAATTATCGGCTGTTTTTCTTTATTGTGATTTTTCATCACTGATGTCAAAGGGCATTGAGCATCTGGTGTCAGTGAACTGATACCAGGAATGCATGTTATCTTTTAGCTTATTCATGGTATAGCAGGAGATGCAGTAGGACCCACATTGTTTGGAATAATTAAATCTGCTCAATCTGGTAACATAACAGATGTTATTGTTCAACCACAACTTCTTAGGCTGGATAGGAAACATCCGTTGACTCTCCAGCTCCTCTGTTAAGACAAAGGTAAGAGGACATTACAAATAATTCAGGGCCAAAATCTACCCAAGTAATAAAGTATCAGATTGTTCTTATTTTATTAGGAAGTACTTCTGCACACAGGCTGGAAATAGACTCTCAGCTACTATATGCTAGAGTCGGTGGCTCTGCCCACCAAGGATGGAGTGTTCCCAGAAACACTGTGGAAACTGAAAGATTTTGACTTCTGCATCTCACGGTAGCTTGGATTTCCTGGCCAAACTTCACAGCGACCACTTACTCCTCCTTTTGCCCTTGGGTCTAGTCACCTCCAACAGTGAGGAGATATTGAGAGAGATGAGATAAGGGAAGAGCCTTGACAGCATCCCCCTATGATTCATCTGCAACTGCTGCAGAGAGAGCTGACACAACATCAGGGGCTGTCAGCACATGCTGCTGCGGAACAGTGGCAGGTTGCAGTTCCCCTGAGGAACGAGTTTCCCCTCTGGAGACAAAGACACGCTGCCCTGAGGTGAGAAGGGACTGTAGAGATGAGAGGTCTGCCATCTCCAGGGATGTAATTTCTGAAGTGTTGAAAGAAACCAATTGCTAACAATTTTCTGGGAGAAAACAGCACATGAGTTATTGATTGATTCTTACTGTCAGGTAATCTGAACACAAACTTTCTGTGAGGAAAGGCCAAAGTGTCAAATACACATTTCACCATTTTTGAGAACATCTACATCAAACTGATGACGGATGGAACTAGAGACCCCTCACTTGATGTAATATATGCTTCCAAAGTTCAATAGCACTGTCATATAATTCAAGCATTTCCTTCAATCATTATTCATAACTTCTGTTAGCTCTAGAGTCAGGAAAATAATGAAAATATTATTCATAGAATGCATTAGTCCCCAAATTCCATGAATCTCATTGAATAAATTATTCAACTATTATTACCTCTCTCTTCCCCCTCACTCCTCCTCCCTTTCCCCAGGGATTTGCAGATGATTACCCAGAAGGAGAGGCAGGCTCAAAAGCAGGTGTTGGCCCAAGGTGGAGATGCTGCAGCTGTGCTGTATGACCCAGGAGAATGAATGGTGAACATAAAACACACAGTGTATGTTGCTCCTACATTTCATTTTTGTATCGGACTCCAAAAGATATTTCTGTACAAAAGCCCAAAATGACACCAGATAGGCATAGACAACTGAATCATATCCTGAATAACACTTAAACAAATACACTTTCTTCAGAGACAGATTGTGTCCAAGGTGGCTCTGCCTATCTCTCCCCAGAGATGGATGTGGCAGCAGCAGCTTCTGCTTGATGTCTGCAGCTGAACTGTGCTCTTGTTGCTTCTCTGAAGGTGTCATGCAGGAGAGGGGCAGTGTTCTCCAAATTTGTTGTGGCAGTACTGAAAAGCTATGATCTCTTATAAATGGTATCTATTAAGAAAACTTTATAAGCTCAAGTTTTAAAATTTAGACTATTTGCTGTTACTGGTATTAAAGCTGAATTCTTCATTCTCTCTGATGAAGGAAGATTTAGGACAAGGCTGCACCCTGCAGTCCCATGTCAAGTAGCTTGGAGTTATGGGTTTCACATGTTTGCAACCAGAATGGTACTTGCAACAGTGCATGTCCTGTCCCTACCTGCTGAAGTGTGGGAAAAGACCTGAGAGCCATGTGTACCTTATGGGGTAGAGTACAGGGTCTGATCAAGAGTGTACTAACCTGAAACTACCAGCACCAATCTACCACAGGGCAGCTCTGTGGTCAAGTCCCAGCACTGTTCCTCCTCTTCATGTTGACACTCAAGGTGTCATGAGATTTGAGTAGATGCTTCTTCGTAGCATGTTGATATATGCATATTTGTACCAAATTCTGCTCCTTCTCATGGCTCAAAAGGAAGGAAAGACAGGAGGGAAAGATTAACTTTCCCTAAGCCTCTATGTCTACAGGGCAAGTGTCTGCAACCCAGGCTCCCTTTGGAGCTCACTGGGATTCTTACCTGATAAGAGAAATTGGAGAGCATGGGGCCTCTTTTTACCCTTTCTGAGAGGTAGATGGGAAAATTGCATCCCTACGGCACCTGTTTCTCTCTGTCATCTGCATGGAAACCAGATCAGAAACAGACCCCCACTCCTGCTCTGTGGATATCAAATGTTGATCCCATAAACCCCAAGGGTGTATGGCCTCATTGGTCCCAATGTCACTCCGAGCCATGAGTGTCCATGGGAGCACACCCACACTGCAGGGGACCAGGGGCCTACAGGAGAGCTCAGAGCATCTTTCTTGAGGGACTAATTTCATTTAGTCAAGGCTAATGGTAACCTATCCTGAAGACTTTGCTGCTTGCAAATGAACCTTTTTTACATATTTACTGCTGTCATTACCATTGGGATGGAATGGTCTTAGCAGAAAAAGTCCTTAGTGCTCAGCCCATAGTGTTGTTTCCTGCACACGGTATGAAGTGTGTGATAGATGACAGCTGCCCAGGAGCCTTCTCTGTCTCCATGTAATCATCACTAGGTACAAGTGTCTATTCAACACTGCAGACATCAGGCCTGAGGAAGTTAAGCCACGTTTGTGGACAGGAGCACCAACCTGCACGAGTTATGTGTTGCCTTTGTTGCTCCCCCTGATCATTTATAGTTTACTTTTCAAAGTCTGTTTATACCACGTTATGTTCACTTCAACTTAACTCTGTAGCCTGGTCTGCTCCCCTGCCTCTTTCCCAGTGAGCAGGGAATCCTTCTTATGACATTTCCCTGGGCATGGTGAAAAGCAAGCATAACTGATACTCATACCAAGGCACTGACTGACTTATCTGAGGGGGAAATATTGCCGAGGCCATTTTCACCATCCAAATTGTAAAAATGGTTTTTTCCAAAGGCTTAGTTATCCATTATCCAACTGTCACAATCATTTCCATTTTGCCCTTCTGCCTGCGGCTGCTCCTTGGCTTGGTCTGTCTGTCTCTCTCCCTTCCTCAACTCTTGGTTTGCACAGGATGCTTCAGGAACTCCCATCATTTCTTGTGCTCAGCACTGGTTCTAGTAACTGGTTCTAGTAACTTCTAGTCTTCTAAATGTCAGCTTGTAATCCACATGTAAGTGCTTTGCAGAAATAAAGCTGTAGAACAAAAGCAAGGTGAAGTGTGAGTTAGGAGACTGCGTGCAGCATCCCAGGTCCTCTGCAACATGGCAAAGCCCACCTGTTCTGCCTTGACAAGGGAAAGGTGTAACTGGACCTCCATGAATTGCAAACCAAAGCACAGACTTTGCCTTTCAAACTGTGACAGACTAAAATGAAATGGGCAGAAGAGACTTGACAGACACAAACTCCTTTGAGTTTTCCCTCCCAGACACTGCAAGTTTCCAAAGAGCTGTTGGTGGCTGCTCTGCTGTTCATCTGTCCATGCCCTCACAGTCAGAGTGGTGTATGAGGACACTACGGCCAACACAGCACCTTGTTTGCCAGCTGCATAGTGCTTGCTACCAACGTGAGGGCTTGGGAACTAAAGGAAGAAGGGAAAACCATGTTCCTTACCTACTTTTTAAATGACTGCTCACTTCATGGTGATCCCTGAAGCTGTTTGCAGGAGGTGCACAGGACGAACAGTGTCAGCTCACCTAGTGAACTCCTCAGTCATGTCCTGTCAGCACAAGGTAGAGGTTAGGTAGAATGCTTCTGTCAAGCACAGCATGGGCAGAATTGCTCATTACATTCACTAATTTCAGCCAAAGAATGGAGACAACTTGTCTGGTGATGCCTTCAGTGGTGAATGTCTGCCAAGGTTGCTGTAAGGACAGTACCCATCTTTTTACCTCAGCATCCTTTGGTTTACTTCATGCTCTAAGACCCACCATGAAGCCAGTTTGAGCACCTTGTGGGTACCTCTTCCTTCATGAGTGGGAAACAAGCCTCACCATGGTTGCAAAGAGGACTAGAGGGCTGCATAAGGGCCCAACAAGGAAATTAAAAACCCCTGGCTGACCTGAATGGACCACATCTGAATCGTGGGTCTGAATGCAAAGCATCTTCTCAACCACATCTTCCATCATAGGACAAGGAGCAGAGCCCAGAAACAGTGGAGCTGCAAAGGTCAATATTTGTCTTCTAGAGCAGAGCACAAGGGACACAGTGAAAGAAGTGTTTCCCCCAGCAAGGCTGTCTATCCTGCTGCAGTGCAGATTAAGGCTGTGTTCAAGCTGTGGGTTTGAGACACGAATTTCTGCATGAGCGCGAGAGCTGTGAGGTCCAGACCACTGTCCTCCAGGGTATCCCCAGAGAAGTTCCCGGGAGGCAGGTGAGGGCATGTGCTGATTCCATCCAGCCTTGGCGAGCCTTGATGGCTCTCTTCCTCTTGCAGCCTCACCCTGAGACATGAAACATCCCCCCAGCCTGGGACCTGCCTTCATGCTGTTTAAGGATTGCCTGTGGCTCAAGGAGCTCAGCTTTGCTGCTCCTGCTAGTCCTGTGAGGGAGATGAGGTGGCAACATGCCAGCTTGTACTCTTTCTTTTCCTGTAAGAGCTACTTTGTCCTCTGTCACAGGGGAAAAACTGCTCTACTCAAGGGTTTTAAAACAAATCAGGATCAAAGCAATTTTAAGATTTTTTTAATGACATATAATTAATTAGCAATCAGTGAACTGCATATGCAGGATCAATATCAGTAATATGACAGAGAAAACACAGCACTAAATGTGTATGAAATATTAATAAACACCTACAAAATTCAAAATAGACTTTATAGTAATCCCCTAGAGCTCTAATCCCACAGTGTGCACAGTTTCATGCACACCACTTCCTCATAGGTCACGTGGGCCACCAGCACTCTGAAATGAGGATTCCTCCACTCTCACCTGCTCCTGGGACAAGTGAGTGCTGCCCATGCCCACCCCTGTGACAAAGACCCACCCCGAGATCAGACACAGGCACTGCAGGTGTGTGTCTCCACTGCAGCATCCCATGCTGTCACCACCAAGAACTGAATAGAATAGACTGTTTCTGTTGGAAGGGACCTGCAATGATCATCCAGTCCAGCTGCCTGACCACTTCAGGTCAAAATTTAAAGCATGTAATACAGGGCATTGTCCAAATGCCTCTTAAACACTGACAGGTTTGGGGCATCCACCACCTCTCCATGAAGCCTGTTCCAGTGTTTGACCACATACCTGGTAAAGACATATTTCCTAAAGTTCAGTATGAAGCTCTTCTGCTGCAGTTTTGAACCATTTCCACACATTCTACCACTGAATACTAGGGAGAGAAGTTCAGCATCTCCCTCTCTACTTCCCCTCCTCTGGAAGCTGTGGAGAGAGATGTGGTTGCCACTCAGTCCCCTTTTCTCCAATGAGACAAGCCCCAAGTCCTGAGCCGCTCCTCACAGGACATTTATTTCCAGCCCTTTCACCAGCTATGTTGCCTTCCCTGGATCATTCAAGTGCCTTCACATCCTTCTTAAATTGTGGGGCATGGAACTGCATTTGGTCCTTGAGGTGAGCCTGCACCAACGCTGACTACAGTGGGACAATCCCATCTTTTGCCTGGCTGGACATAGTGTGCCTGATGCACCCCAGGAGGGGATTGCCCCGGGATGGGGATCGCCCCAAGATGGGGATTGCCCCAGGAGGGGATTGCCCCAGGATGGGGATTGCCCCAGGATGGGGATCGCCCCAGGATGGGGATTGCCCCGGGATGGGGATTGCCCCGGGATGGGGATCGCCCCAGGATGGGGATTGCCCCAGGATGGGGATTGCCCCGGGATGGGGATTGCCCCGGGATGGGGATTGCCCTCCTGGCTGCCAGGACTCACTGCTGACTCACACTGAGCTGCTGCCGACCGGCACACCCAGGTCTCTCTCTGAAGGGCTGCTCTCCAGACACTCCTCTCCCAGGTTATACTCGTGTCTGGCACTACTCTGTCCTAGATGAAGGATCCAGCACTCGGACTTGTTAAATTTCATCCCATTAATCACAATTCAATGCTCCAATCTATCCAGATCCCTCTGCAAGGCCTCCTGTCCCTCAAGAGAATCAGCAACACCTCCCAGTCTGGCATCGCCAACAAACTTGCTAATGGTGTATTCAGCTTCTGCATTCAGATCATTAATAAATATATTGTACAGAACAGGCTCTAGAATTGAGCCCCAAGGAACAACACCGGTGAGCAATGGCCAGCCAGATGTAGTCCCATTCACTACAATACTCAGAGCTCTGCCCTTTCAATTTTTCACCCAGCACACCATGAACCCACTCATCCCACAGATGGACACTTTGTCCAGAAGACTGCTGTGGGGTACACTATCAAAAGCTGTACTAAAATCCAGAAAACCTACATTCACTGCCTTCCCTTTATCCACTAGGCTTCTCTGTCTCTTCCTCTTCCACCATCTCTCCTCCCGGGCATGGAGACCTACCTTGTCTCTCTGCCTTCTTCCCCACACCCAAGCTGACCACGCCCTTTTTGACCACTGCCGTGTTGTGCCATCCTTCCCATATTTTCAGACCCTGGTTCTGTTTCTTCTTTCCCTCTTTGGGGAAGGATTCAGTCATAACCATATAAAGGTCTCTTGGGCACAACTGAGCTAAATATGTCACACTCCTGGAAGTTGTCAAAAAATACTTTCCCTTTCCAGATTTAAAGGTTTCCAGATTTCACCGAAAACAGGGTAGAGTTCTGTCCGTTTTTGCCCAGAACATCCTCTTTGAAATGTAGAAGTAATTGGAAATGCTGTTGAAAAACTATTGTCATAATCAGAGAGCAGAGACCTATGGCCAGAAAAGCACCACCAAGATTTGGCAAGCTCAATCACTTCCTGCGTTTCCTCTTCTCTTGGACTCCTAAAGGGAGGGCCTTTCACTCCCGTTCCTTCAGACTGGGCTGATTTTTGGAGGGTACTTTTGTATTGTGCTTGTGTGTGTATGTTGTGTGTATTTGTATATGTGTGCATGTGTTTGCTTTTCTGTAATGACTGCTGTAAATGTAGTGTTACAGAACTGGGATTACCATTCAGTCACACACTGCTACACATTCGACTGCAAACACACGTGGTCTGCATTTCTCATCAATACTTTCTATTATGTTTTCTTAGTCTTATTCCCAGCTACAGGCCCTATTATACTTTGTCCTTTTCATTAATTTTTTAAGCCAAGTCCCAAATGCAAATGGTTTGGATGAAATTAAGTTAGGTAGCAACAGTAAACCAAAGATATTAATAGTCCTCAGTTTGTCATTTATAAGAGACGAGGATTATTTTTTGAAGTGGTACCCAGTGAATGGTTAATTCTCAATTAACAGTGTTAGGAGAAAATTCTGGGTATTGCCATAGGGTTTGATTTGTGTAAATGGGTCATGGAATGGCTTTTCTGTAGCAAAAGATCTTTGCTTCACAGCCTACTGATCTTCCCCCAATTTCAAATAAAGCAGAAGACAATTCAAAAGACAGTTTTTGAGCTTATCCTATTTTTGGATGATGTCGTACAGTTTGACACAATTTGTATTTAAAGGGGATGGCTATCTGCTATTTGCGCAAGTGAACGCTGTGTGATGTGCATGGACTTCTGCAGCAGATGTGTGACTAAATCCCGTGTGCATTGTGACCGACCAGGTAGCAGGCACTGGAGATGGCTGCTGCCTTTCATTATAGGTTGCACTGGTTTTGTGAAGCATGTTGAGACATCTACCAACCTTTCCTTCCATTTCTATTTCCACCTATTTTGCTGTCCTGTCTGAGAGACCTCCAGTCCATATCCCAGCCCCGCTCCTGGAAGACATTAATTGTTCATGGATAGTCTGGAAGCAGCATAGCAGATGCTGAGCAGCATTGTTGGCATGGGTGGCTCAAAGGTGATGAAGGTGCTGTGGTGCCATAGAGTCATAGAATTGTTTAGGTTGGAAAAGATCTTCAAAATTATTTAGTCCAACCATTAACCTAGCACTGTCAGGTCCACCACTAAACCATGTCCCCAGGTGCCACATCTACACATTTATTAAACTCCTCCTGGGATGGTTACTCAACCACTTCTCTGGGCACCCTGTTCCAAGGCTTGACAAACCCTTCTGTGAAGAAATTTTCCCTAGTATGCAATCAAAATCTCCCCTGGGGAAACTTGAGGCTGTTTCCCCTTGTCCTGTCACTTGCAGCTTGGGAGTAGAGAACGACACCCACCTGGCTACACCCTCCTGTCAGGTGGTTGTAGAGAGCAATAAGGTCTCTCCTGAGCCTCCTTTTCTCCAGGCTAAACACCCCCAGCTCCCTCAGCCACTCCTCACAGGACTTGTGCTCCAGACCCTTCCCAAAACTAACCACAGGATTTGAGGTGTGGCCTCAGCAGTACCGAGTACAGGGGGACGGTCACTGCCCTGGTCCTGCTGGCCACCCTATTGCTGATCCAGGCCAGGATGCCACTGGCCTTCTTGGCCACCTGGGCACAGGCTGGATCATGATCGCTGCTGTTGACCAGCACCCCCAGGTCCTTTCCAGCCACTCTGCCCCCAGCCTGGAGGGCTGCCTGGGGTAGTTGTGACCCAAGGGCAGGACACAACACTTGGCCTTGTTGAACCTCGTAGAGGTGGCCTCAGCCCATGGATCCAGCCTGTCCAGATCCCTCTGTAGAGCCTTCCTGCCCTCCAGCAGATGAACACTCTTGCCTATCTTGTTGTCATTTGCAAATTTACTGGGTGTGCACTTGATCTCCTTGTCCAGTTCATCAGTACAAGTATTAAAAAGAACACACCCCACTCCCGCCTGTGACCAGCACCTCTGGTCCCTTTACCTTCTTCTCCTCTTCATTTATACAGGTCTTCTTCAGCTATGAGGATAGTCTGAGTATCATTTCTCTCGTGAACTAAAGCCCATTATTTCATAGAGTCAGGGATAGCTCAGGCAAGGAAGAGGATTTCAGTTGTTATTCATTTTTGCTTTCTTCCACTGCAGCAGGAAAATCCTATCAAAAGGAAGTTGATTATTTAAATGCCTCCTTCATTTGAATTGCTCATTCAGAGCTGTTTCTTACACCTCAGTCAGCCTGAGGTTTTTCCTGCTTTAAGCAAACGTGTCATGGTTTTATATTATTTACCAAATAATGCTGCTGCTGACTACAAATTTATTAAAGATGTACTGAAGACAAAACAGCCACTGTATTACAAGACAATTTTAGTCTGCACTGACTTGAAAATGTATTGAGCTGAAGATAATCGCACAGAGGGCAATTATAGAAACTGAAAAGGATCAAACAGAGTAATAGGGATATAAAAGGAAACCTGCATTCTCTATACAGTACTCCTCATGCATGTGAATGCTTCCCTTTTATCTTATTTTTAAACACGTTTCAAATTACACAGTAATTACAGATTCAAAAGGACTTTATTTGCACGAAATAATCTGTTCTTAGCCACTCTTCTAAGTAACATTGGAGTGGCTTCCAAAGGCTTTCAAGTTAAGTTATGCATCTCTGCAAACACAGGATAAGTTTGTACAGGATATGGTGTAGTTGTTTTTGGAATCAGGTCTTGATCCTGGGCTTTCTGTAGGGATCAGAATAAATGATCACAGTGGCTTCTTCTGGTTTTATTTTCTATGTCAAGATATAAACAGTATCTTGGGCAGAAAGTTGATTGATCTGAATATTACTAAAGTATCATTATAATTTAAATCACTAGTCAACTAACTGAGAGTGCAGTGAAGTGTCAGGATAATTACGTAACTTAGTTATCACTTCTAGCTGCCCTAGATTTGTCCTACCACCTAGGATGAAAAACCAGTGCTAGTGATTGTAGTGTGACTTTGGGAGGTGCGAAATGGTGGATTGGTGCCCAAGGACTGTATGTAGTGGCAGCTGCAAAAACACTGTGTGAGGAAAGGTGATTAATAGGCACAGGAAGAACCTTCAGTTTAGATCTGAATCAATTCTGCTTAAAACCTGTAGGCAAGTAGGGAAGTCTGTGGAGAACACAGGACTGCATTTCCTTGTAGAACTTGCATATGGAGAATTCCGAGGGTGCGTGTGTACGAGTTATTGGAATTTGGTTCAACAGGATGAACAGAGCAGAGAGGCAATCACAGACACCATTTCATGTGAGCCTCTTCAAGGAGAATTCCACTGCAAAAATCACCTTGAAATGAGAGTTTTTCCACTTGCTTCTTTGGGCTAAAGCTCGTTTATCCTGTGCACTAAGAGCCACTGAAAGGGAGAGGGCTGCCCATGTGCCCTGTACAGAGGAAGCTCATACATGCAAGCAGTGCCAGTGGAGAGGGGAACGGAGTAAGTGAGGTTAAGAGTCCCTAAGTCATCCTATTAAATTCATCCTTGTGTAATGCATTTGTCGTTAAATTCTTTCAAAACCAGCTGCTCTGAAAAATGCTGCTATATATTTTCTTTTCAGCTTCTAGATTACTGCTAGTCTGTGTGAGGAGTTACAGGAAGTATTTTCTCACTATTATGCTGCTATTTAACTGAATATTTACCAGAATTGTTTTATACTATGACAAATAAAAGTCATCATACCAAACCTGCACCTTGCAACTTTTACCTTGCTTGTTTGTCAGCAAGGTCAATGCATAACTAGAGCCTTTTTAAGCTTACATCAAGTCTTGAGACTCACTTCCATGTCCTTTGAGGCACCTAAAAAGTTGAATTTGGCCCTTCTTTTTTTGCTTTAGCATTCTCAATGAGGTTGAAGGATCAACTTTTTGGATAATCAAATTTCATGAAATTGAAATGCAAAGAAGTTTCTGTTCAGGAAGTCTCTCCCTCTGTCTATCTCTGGAGGCACATTTATATATCATATGTGCCAGTATACAGATCTCTTAGAACACATGATTAACAGAAAATAATGTTGCAAGGGAGAGAAGCTGTTGTTTATCATATCTGTTTACTGTGTAACATAGACTAATCAACCACTAAACAAAGCAAAAGTTTGAATTACATGCTTACATTAATTTCATAAATGGGTGTCTCATGATCCGTTTTGAATGATGTTTTTGTGCTTTCGATCATATGAAAAATGGATATCCTTTATATCTTCTATGATAAAGAACAGTGTCTCTTGAAAAATCTTTGGGGATTATACAGAACGTGATTATATGCCCATAGTAAACAGTGTACAGCAGACATCAGTGTAAGATGAAGAGCCTTCCCTGTGTTCAACTCCCCTGAAGGGGATGTCCCACCATCTGCTGTGACCCACAATGCCTTTGCAAGCAGCAGAGATGTCTTCTGTTTCTCTGATGAAATCTTCTCTTTCACATTTCCCTGAGATAAAGTGTGTGAAAGAAAAAAAGAGGAGAAAGATAAAGAGAAACCTAAACTTTCCATTTTCCTTTGCGTTCTACTGATTTATTTTGTCTAGTTTCTAATATTTCTTCCATTGCTAGGAACTGGCTCTAACTGCTCGGCTATTTCCTGGGAGTAATGATCAAACCAGCAGACGTGCTTGTACAAGAGACAGATTTGGTGTCTTCACTCACTGTAAATGTCTGTGTTGGTCTGGATATATACTCCTATGCATCAAAGACTGCTGGGCAGAATTGAGTTTGAAGATATAAAAGTCTTTCATTATATTAATACCATTAGTCATTAATTAGAAAGTTATTTGTCTGTTTAAAGAAAAGGATCAGAAACATATTGCAAGCTTTTGACAGCTTATGCTCTTTATGCTGGGTCTTATTCACTGTAATTTAATTTACAGGGTCTCTGGGTTTCTTTCATCATCACCAACTGTTTATATTTATGCTGTAAAGAACAAATTGTAAAATGTATCTTTTGCCACAGACATCTTGACAGTGAGCAGGCAGCTGTACACCAAGAATCCTTTCTGACAGCCTGATATTGCCATTTCACTCTACCATGTGTTGCCTCCTAATTTATACATGGCTTATTTGTTTGAGATGGAGGTTTTTGGTACTTGTTCTTATACAGTACCTGACATAATGAGGTGATGGTCACACTGAAGACAGAGGCACTGTAGCACACTGTGAGCGGAAAAAGGGGCAAGAAAGTTAATTAGTACTGTTTTGCTGGGATTTCATCTGTCTGACTTCCCAGTGACTCTCTTCATTAGGAAATAAGACACTGTGAATACACGCACAAAGGTGAGAACCTTTGGATTACTAGAGGATAGGTTAGCAGCTAGGTACGTACCAATGATGCTTACTGGCTCTGGATCACAGCAGCTCAGCCTGATTTATTATCACTAAGCAAGATGCCAAGTGAAGATTCTGACATACTGGGAGTTGAGGACATGCAGAGGAGTGAAGAAATAATATTATACTTTTTAAGGTAAGTTGTGTGTGAATGTATTTGTGGCTTATCTTTGTGCATTTTGGTTGCAGTGAGGAATCTCTACTGATATAAAATATTCAGGATAGAATTGGACACTTAAAAGGTAACTCTAAATGTGTTTTAAAAGAAAGCAGCAGAGAATCAGTAGGGAAAGCATTTAAACTTTTACTGTCTGTCTCACTGTATAACAGAAGAGTGATCTGTGCACAGCTGTCCTACCTTTGTTCCCTTTGGCTCCAGGCTAGCAGCAGGGGAGCTCCAGAGTCATGTTTCTGGAGACCACCAAAGGCCAGTTTGTGTTTAGTAGTACTTGTCACCAGTTCTCTCAGATGCGCTTTGAAGGCCCAGGCATTCTGCATAGAGCCAGGACCATGGAGATGTGAGCACCCAACTGCACAGTTATGGCTCAATCAGGCTTTGACTAGAAATGTTAGTACTCAAGGAGAGGCTTTTACAAGATCACTCGGTTGACCAGTGGCTGACCACTGTCACTGGTAATACTGTTGGCAGGGGATGGTGCTTGACCACCGTATTCAGCTTTTCCTGGTGGACTTGCTTATCTGGTGAGGCTCTTGGAGCCCACTTCCCTAGAAAATGAGAGTCCTCACCTAACTTAGGGCATACATTACCAGTCCAATTGATATGTGTGTCCTGTGTTGTCTTCTATCCTGTGTTCTCTGTCCTGTGCTAAGAAAGAAATGCATTGATTGAATGCCTATGACACTGCAAAAGTAAGCTGGGAAAAAGTAGTGAAAATAGCAGAAATTTCTCCTTTTCTCTATCACTTTGTCCTGAAGTCAGTGCAGGGGTGTTCTAAAACTGCATTCTTCCATTTGTGATATCTGATGCAGCCATTAATCACAGCTCAAATGGAAAAAAACCAACAAACAAACAAAATACCAAACCCAAACCACAAAGATCAACAAGGGTTTTCTCCTGTAATTTCTAAAGCCTTGCCAACATCCCGTGCAGTTCTGCCATCTGCGCTGTAGCTCGGGCCTACGTGTGTCACTGTGCCAGTGACACAGCAAAAGTGCATCATCAGTGAAAAAGGAGGCATTAGCACACAGCTGCAACATATTCTGGGTTAGACAGGTAAAACCTGAACACAGCAAAGTGGTGGTGAGAAATGTTGATCAGTTATTTAGTGGCAATGCGATTTACACGCCAAATTCATCTGGTGACTAGCACCACCCTTCCTCTCAGGAAGGAAGGCTTCAGTGTATTTTTCAGACTTGATTAATAATTTATTTGGCATCTGGAAGTCACAGCAAAACTGCTCGTATGGAAAGGGAGGATGTAAATTGTCTGCCTCTCCCAGGCACAACTAGGTTATTATTCACAGCTAAAATACTATTTGTAGAATATTTGTGTATTTAATATTTTAAAGAGCAGCTCTGGCACTTGGGTTGATTTCAGCATTCTTGAGGCAGAGGGGGCTGTGTATACACTACAGATACTGTCATCTGGAAGACGCGCTCTCATCGCCAACAAAACCAGCCAAAAGAGGATTTTAATATGCAAGGAAGCAGGCACTAGAATAAGAGGAGATTACTGTGAGCTTAGTGCCTTTTGAACAAAGGTTGTCATCCATGGAAGACAAGGGGAACCTTTCCAAGCTGAGTCTGCAGTCGCACACAGTCTGCCTACCCTCAACAGGGGAGCTCAGGTCAGAGCACATTAAATGGAAGAAAGTTGCATACAGATTTTACAGCTGTACAGGCAATATACTTCTGTCTTTTTGCAGTTATCAGTCATGGATGACCTCAACCGGGTTGTGACAGCTTCCTTGATTGTCTTCTAGGAATTCACCTGCTAGCATAATACATTATTTTAACCTACCTATAGAGCCATGCTACTTACTGGCTCTATGCTATCTGCAGTGTCTCTTCTCACAGATGTAATTCTATTTATCAACTGTGAGAGACTGAAACGTTAATGGTTAATGGCTCAAACAAATGGCCATTTGCAGAGGCAGCACATGCTTTGCTGAGGCCAGCAAAGCACCTCCCCGAAGCAGCCGAAGGGAGGAGGAGAGCTTTTCGAGGGTGGTGGCAAAACCTCTGATCTGCATAAAACAGAGAGGGTGAAGACCCACCACCAGAGGCTAAAGCTGGGGTCTGAGCCACACAAGGGAAGGGGCTAGTAAGAAGCAGATCCTGCAGAGCACCCGTGATTTTTTTGTCATGCCAATGTCCTCCCTTACACAACTGGCTCAGTTTTAAAGCTTCCCCCTGTCCCCCGGGGAAGGTGTGGGGACATTCACACGTGGGCCTGAGGGTATTCATCCCTTCTGATGGGGCGTAACTGACTCAACTACACTGACATGAGAGGCAGCTGTCATGTCTTAGAAGTTATCATAAACCACCAAAGACTCCTGAAGTGTCCCCAGACTCATTCCTGGGGTCTTCCACCAGACAACTGAGCATGGTCCACAGTCTTACAACAGATCCACAGTGCTGTAACAGTGTTAAATTGCCCACCCACCCCTTTGAGGGGAGGTACCTTGGCATTCCCACCAAGTCTGAACATACATTAACCCACTGAATTCTGTGTTTCGAGGGCTTCCCTCACCCCAGACAGATCAAGACTGTGACCACCACTTCGACCAAAGGGCATTGAAATTGCAACAGTCAAGTCTCATCACTGGATCCACGGGTGGTGATACCTTTCTACTCTTATCCTTTCTTTCTCTTGCTTTCTTTTCCTTATATATGTTCTTAAGTGATATCTTTCTACTCATATGTTACTATATTACGATAGATAAAAACCTGAATGGCTACATACCTGCTTTCCATTGCAACCAAATCGTTCTAGAATATATATATACATATATATATATATTTTTCTAAACACTGATCATTCAGTGTTATTTTACTCTAATCCTCCCCAAGGAAGAACCTGAATTACCCTCACCTTCAGGGGCAGGTTGTAACACCAAACACAGATACTTATGAGCTACTAGTAGGTCTCATTGTCTTTTCAAGAGGGTTTTAATAGAGGAGGACATTTAATCAACTGAAAAGGGAAAGAAAACCACTAAATGCTGAGTTGTATTCAAGCTACAATTATTTTTTTTTCCTTTTTAAGAAATTGAAGTTGCTGTAGCTGAAAAACTGTAACTGCTGTGCTCATTCTTGGCTTTCACAACCACAGCATTCAAAGAGTGCCTAAGTTTACATACCTAAATCCATAACTTGACCTACAACAGCAGCAGAAACCAAATATTCTCTCCTGTTTATCTGACCTCATCATGTGGACTATACCCTCATTACTCCTGTCAACCACCTTCAGGGGATAGCATCCACTGCATCTAATCCAGACCAGCTTTCCCCCGAGTTACATTCTGCACATATGTAGTCCAAGATGCTGAAGAACAATTTGGCTGAGGTGGGATTCTTCACCCTGTGAAGATCTGCTGTGCAAGGGTGGTGGCTGGGGACCGTGCTGATCTGAGTGACAGAGTGTCCAGACATGGCTATGCTGCACCTTGCAGTGGCAATCTTAAGGATGTGAACCACAGATGCATAAACAAGCATCTGGATGAGGCAGTACCCCAGAAGCAAAGATGACAAAGATGGGAAAGGAAGTGAATGGGAGATGAGCAGTGAGTTTGTGGCAGAGTCAAGATTTACCAAGCAGTCTGGTTGCTGTTCATTTACCCTCACTGCCTCTCCTGGCTAATTTGACAGCCCGAATGAAATTGTCGGTGAGAAAAGCAGTGTGAGCATGCACAACGTGCTGTGATTAGAAAGGGCACTGCTGGAGAGAAGAGCATCAAATCAGCCAAGCAGAAGTTTTCTGTGTATTCCCTCTGCCTTTTCTCCTGAGACGTGCTTGCCTTTTATTCTCAGCTCCTTTGCTCTCAGTTCTGTTGTCGCATCTTGCACCTCATCTCTAAAACGTAAAATGCAGTCTCTTTCAGTGTGATGGAGGCAAAGGGAGCTGATGTTCCTTCTGCTCCTAGGAGGATAAAAATGTCACAGCACTGATTCTGTATGGCAGGCAGGGGACAATCCAGCTCTGAATAGCCAAAATGAGTAAAACATTTACTGAAATTTTTGGGATCACTAGTTGTTAAGAAATTTTTTGCAAAATTCTTCCCATACAGAATATAAATGCCCCATAAAAAAAGATTACTGCTTGTTGACACTTGGTCACATCTGTAAGCCATTGTCAGTAGCTAAATCAAACCAGTGTTAGAGCGATTTAACTCTGAATACAACAGAATATACTGGCCTTTTGGTATTCCACTCTGCTTTAAAAAGAAAATAATCCAAAGTCTTTTCCTGACAAATCAAGGATGATGGGGTCTTGTCCATCCCTTGCTGTAACTGTTTAGGAGCATGAATCAGAGTTGTTGTGCTCTGGAAGGAGCAATAAGGTTTGAGCGTAGGCTCCCAGAGCCATTTTGCTTTGGCAGATCTGCGAGGAGCTAAGCAAACGTGCCTTCCTTGCTGTGGAGTGGCCTGATTCTGGCCAGGACTGCTAAACAATGACTTGGAGGAAGCAAACAGGGCTTGGTAGCAGACCAAGAACAGTTTGGTGGCATATTCATTCTCTGCTACTCCTAGGTGCAACTGGGGATCCCAATCAAGGCCAGGATTTGGTGTCCCTGACTCAAAGGCATCCCATGTGCTGTCTAGGGTCAGCTTATCTCCTTGTTGCGTTTTAGGAATCCCATCACCTATTTATGTTGTCCCCTCCTTAGTAGCAATAACTGGGCTTGCAACAGAGCAGTTGAGGCTTCCTGCACCTTGTCCCTCCCCAGTGCACTGGCTGGGCACAGATGTGAATTAATCTCATGAAAAATCCTGCTGTATCTGAGGTAGAAGAAAGGAACTAACCCTAAAGAACTGGCAACCTGCAAGGGTGCACACATTCAACAGTGTTGTGCACCCAGCAGTGTCTGGATGGTCAGTGGGGAAACCAGATGGAGTTTGTTTAGATCAACACTGAAAAGCACAAGACTGAAAAAACACAACCTGTCTGTTCTGTTAAGGTTCCGAATTCCTCTATTTTCAATGGCAGGAGAGCAAGAACTTAGGAAAAAAGATCAAGATTTGTGTGTTTAACTCCTTTATCCTGGTGACGGATAAACTACATTCCAAAGCAGAAATTCAGAAGCTGCAATCACAGCAGCAATTGTCTGATATTATTCCCCAGTAAATATTTTCAAGATGAATAGCACAATTCAGAAGTTATGAAGAGGGACAACACCCTGAAAAGCACTAAGAAGCAAGCAAGCAAGCAGATACAGCAGAAAATGCAATTATAGTAAAGACAGCTCTGAAAAGAAGAGAGACCTTACAAGGCAGAGTTACTTTAGTCTGCAGTAAGGGAAGATTAATAATGAACATAGATTGTTCAAATGAATCATATCATAATGGATGCCCTGAACGTCTTGTGATGGATGGCTAGACAGAATTTAGTGCCACGAACACTGATGATTGAACTGGCATACAAAACAGGTGGGAAGGAGGTTTCGGTCAGAGAAGGGCACAGGCAACATCAGTCAGTAGAAGGGCAAAACTCACCTCCTGGAGAACAGCCATATCCTCCAACCTGTGGTATGGGGGAGAAAACCAATGAAAAGAGAACAGTCAATGCTCGGACAAGGGCAGCCATGTCAGGCAGCACAGAGACTGATGGATGTGCTCGGGAGCAGTCTTTATCACCTGGAGCTTCTCTGTGGGTAGTTGCAGTTTTATTGGATTAGGAGTTTGCTCAAAACTGCTTTTCTGCCCTGTGGTCTGCTCAACCCAAACAACATTTTGAATTTGCAGTTTGGGTAGAAGCCTGAGCATTTCATGCCAATTCACTGTAGAGAGAGATAAGACTATTAATAGGTGCTTTGTACATAATATCATTTTCCTGATACAGCTCTTCAATTTACTGGCTAAGATAGCAGAGTTTGCTAACTGGCACCTCTTAAATGCCATGTCTGTCTCCCTGGGGCATCTGCCAGTAACTATTTTCAGTGCAAGCTGTTGAAACTTTGCTAGGTAGTGAACAAATGTCATACAGGGCTGGCTGGCTGGACCTGAGCAGCCACAGAGTTTCAGAGACTGCCCCCTCCCACCACATGCCTCTACCAGCCTCACTGGGTCCAATTCTCTTCTTCTCTCAAGTCTCTCTTCCCCAGGCCATGAAAAATGTAGCTGACACACAGGAAAAACATCAGAGCCTGTGAAAACTGGTAATAACTACAAAAGAAGAAGAAGAAGAAGAAAAGAAGAAGAAGAAGAAAAGAAGAAGAAGAAGAGAAGAAGAAGAAAAGAAAGAGGAGAANAGAAGAGAAGAAGAAGAAAAGAAGAAGAAGAAGAAAGAAGAAAGAAGAAGAAAAAAGAAAGAAAGAAGGAAGAAGAAGAAAGAAGAAAGAAAGAAGAAAGAAGAAGAAAGCAGAAGAAAGAAGAAGAAGAGAAAAAACATAGTAAATTTTTTCCTGCACTTATGATAGGCACAATCTGAAAAAAAACCTAGAAACCCCAAAAAGAAACAAAGCAAACAAAAAACCAACCAAAAAAATCCCCCAATAAAAACAACCTAAAGCAACAACAACAAAAGAAATGACTGAAAGAGTCTCTCATTACCCTCCTTGCTGGATAGAAGCAAAACTAATTAAAAAAGCAGCAGGAGAAGGGGGTGTGATACAAAATCTCACTGCAAAAACCATGGCTTCTTTTTTCTTTTTTTGCCAGAATTTGTATGTTTTCAAGTCATACCCAGCAGAAGCTGTAGGGTACAAACTCAAACAAGCTCACTGGGACCAGTGAGCCTGCAAGAGTGAAGAAATGGTGACATTCCCAGTTGCACCAGGACTGCTCTTCCCTTGCTGACTGCACCACAGCCCGTTAGCCACAGTAGCCACTGATAATGGGGAAAGCAGCTTAAAAAGAGAGGAGAGTGTATCAGCAGTTTTTGGATGCCATTCCAGAAGCAGCACTTAAAATGATGTCAAACTCACAAGGGTGGACAGCTCACCATGGGCTTCCTTTATCTGGTCCCAGTGTCAGCACACCACAGGGACAGAGGAAGAGAGGGAGGGAAAGGAGGGAAAGGAAGGAAAGGAAGGAAAGGAAGGAAAGGGAGGGAGGGAGGGAGGGATTACTGTACTAAAGACATGAGAACTGTGTGTTAAACAATGTTATGGATATAGCAGTAAACAGCATGATTATAAACAGCATATTGCCCTAACAGGTTCTATGATTACCAGCCAAAATTTACCTGTTAAATATAACTACATCAATTTCCCTGTTAAAAACTGCTACGGGACCATATGACCAAAGTCTCACTGTGGTCCTGTATTATGTGTGAAGTAAACTAATCCCTTCAAATAAATTCTTAGTCTGATAGAGCCTTTACTTTGGCATTGACTCTTTATCATGTCTGCTGTATCAAAGGTATGAAACAGCAGATGAGCTGGAAGTACATGAAAATCTTAAAACTTTGCTCTGAAAAGCAACTATACCAGACTACACACTCCTATATTCAGCAGATCTGCATCAATGTCAGTCAGATCCCCTCTCAAGTGATTAAAACAAGCTCTCACTCACAGAAGAGCTGACACAGCCCATAAAAATATTTACATAATGCAGAAGGAGAAGAATGTATTCATTATGTTTCTGCTGTGATTAAGACTGCAGTAGGAGCTGACCATTCAAATATTCTCCTCTAAATAATCAAGGTCTGAGCCTGTGCTCTCAGCTCGGGGAGGGGGCCATGGCGCCTGCTGTCCCACAGGCCAGCACATCCAAAATGGAGGGTTAGGAGAGGGAAAAAAAGCCACAATAAATACCTGTGCCTTGGGCTTGGATGATGTAAACATAGGCAAAGTAGCAAATGCTGTGAGCACCTAGCCTGAGCCTTCTTTATAATTAAGAGCACCTTTGTTTCTATATATATCAGAGCTATGCAGCAGCACAGGAGCTGCTTTCCAGGTAGCACGCCAGGCCACTATCTTTTCCACAGGAGCAAAAATTACCATTTTCCTCAGTGGAATAGACAGCAATGCTGGCAAGGACAAACATGCAGCAAACTGTCTCACACAGATCATAAGTCCTTTTTTGTCTTCAGCTCTGCTTGCCAGAGCAGGTGGAATTCACATCTTTGAAAGCCCTTTGCTTCAGTTATCATTTATAACCCTGAATATGCTTACAGGTTTCCTTACTACTTTTGTGCACACTTAAAATGAATTTGTTCCTGTGCTGCTTCGTTTCTTTCCTTTCACTCCTCCCCATATCTTCCCCTTCAGCAAGCTTGTCCTGAGGAGGCACCCATTTTGGGGAGAAACTGTTGTCTGAGGATGTTTCTAATGCATACATGTTCTCTGCAAGAATTAGTGTGTCACCATGTCCTATTGCATTGGGTTTTTGATGTTTAGTGCTGGATTTCCACATCCTCTTTTGAAAGCCTAATATGCAGTCTGCATTTCAAGGCTGTAAATCTTGTAAATCTATCTCTTTATAGATTTCACTAAGATCTGAAATAAAGTCTCACAGGGAGAATAGTCAGGGAGAATAGAATAGAATAGAATAGAATAGAATAGAATAGAATAGAATAGAATAGAATAGAATAGAATAGAATAGAATAGGTTGAAAAAATACCTCTGGGATCATCAAGTTCAACCATTAACCCAGCACTGCCAAGTTCCTCTAATCCATGTCCCTGTGTGCCACATCTACACATCTTTTAAATACCTCCTGGGATAGTGACTAAACCACTTCTGCGGGCACCCTGTTCCAAAGCTTGACAAACCTTTCTGTGAAGAAATTTTCCCTAGTATGCAATCAAAATCTTCCCTGTTGCAACTTGAGGCTGTTTCCTCTTGTCCTATTGATTGTTACCTGGAAAAAGATCCTCCCCCACCTGGCTACACCCTTCTGTCAGGTGTTTGTAGAGAAGGATAAGGCCCCCCCTGAGCCTCCTTTTCTCCAGGCTAAACACCCCCAGCTCCCTCAGCCACTCCTCACAGGATTTGTGCTCCAGACCCTTCCCCAGCTCTGCTGCCCTTCTCTGGACACACTCCAACCCCTCAATGTCCTTCTTGCAGTGAGGGGCCCAGAACTGGACACAGGCTTTGAGGTGTGGCCTCACCAGTGCCGAGTACAGGGGGACGGTCACTGCCCTGGTCCTGCTGGCCACACTGCTGCTGATACAGGCCAGGATGCTCAGCAGAGGTATAATAGATTGGATTTTACCTTGGAATTGTTTCTAAGTTTGAATTGTTTAATTGTAGCAGCAAAACACTGCAGTAGGGCTTCTGTGATCCTCCCAGCTATAAAAAAACCCAGATGATATCTATTAGTGTTGCTATAGAGCCAGAGTAGCATTTTAGGATTTAAAGAGATATGTGATATCACAGATATTTTCTGCCTGCCCTAGAAAGAGATATGGACAACGAGGTGCTGAAGCCTATTTTCAGAGATGGGAAGGGCTAGGGACACAAGGCTCAGGAACAAGCTGATGCCTCTTTGCTGGCCTTGGGGTTTTACTACAATTATTTGGCAGCACCTTATACTGAGTAAAGATGAAAGGATTCAGGAGATGGGCTTCCCATCAAGAGAGGCAGTGGAGGGCTTCTGAACATGTACACAAGTCCTGCCTTAACAAAGTGCTGCCCACCTCTCAATACCAGAGGAGAGACCCTAGTCAGCTGTGGCAGAGCTGCACACCAAGTAATCCCCTGGGAACAAAGTCTGTGTAGGCACTTTGGGGGAGTCAGTAAAGCAAGAAGCGATACAAGAGATGAGTAAGGTCACTGAGTGTATGAAAACTAGTGCTTTTTTACACATGGGATTTGCATGTCCCAGAAACTGACAGTGTCTAATGAGGCAACCCAAAGGCTGAAGAGGTGACTGAAACTGTCCTCGAACTTTTAATTACCTGTCACAGAGGTAGATTCTTCCAGCTCCATTGCAAACATAACTGTCCTTTATTTCATATTGCAGTAGGCTGAGCTTAATACCCTGGTTGCTGAATTACCTTATTTGGCTTTGTTGCTTTTACATTGTCAAGACTTTATTTCTGTTCAGCAGCACGTGCTCCTCACCTTGTTGCATGCTGCACTAATCAAGCTTTTATTATGTATTTTTAGATCCTCCCTACAGTGTGCAGAGATCTGCAGGGCTTTTTTAGCCCAGAATATCAATAAAGCTTATTGCCAATGCTTCTGGTATATGTACTGCATCTACTTACCCTGATCGTCCCTTGGAAAAATTAAATTGTTGCAATGTGAGTGCAAGGTTCAAGGTCCACTGCATATGAAAATAGAATTGATTATTCCCAATGAACAGAGGCTTGCAGCCCTTAAGAACATTATACGATAAATATGTTGGCACACACTATGCATTTGGCATGCTAAGTAGTTTACTGAACTACTCTCTGCAGCATATTTTAATGAAATGCTGACAGTTTGGCATCTTATTGGATAACTGCATTCAGTGGCATTGGTCACAAATGGAAGGCATACAAAATACTCTGTAAGGTGTTACTTTCTGCTCTGTGTTACTACACTCATGGAATTTATCATAGCTAGCAATTAGAAATCAATAATGAGCACATGGTTTCCTCCAGTTCAGCATCTAGAAACTTCTGCCTCTAAGCTCCCCCTCCCAAAAAAAATATTGCATGCAAAGTATTTTTCCTAAAGAACTCGGCGCTTGGCTTTATCTGCTAAAGGGATGCCTTTAGCATCCCGTGTTAGACAAGGTGTGAGAAAGAACACGTTACTGCTGGAGGGGCTCAGCCTCTCTCTCAGGTCCTGCTTTGCTGGCTGGTGCACAGGGCAAGGTAGCTGAAGAGGTGGGGACCCACAAGGGCCATTCCTGGCTCCAGCAGTCTCTGAGACATGGACAACACTGGCACAGAACCTGGGACTGACTCTACCACTCCTACCGCTTTTCTGCCTCTTATTTTCAGTGCTTTAGGAGAGGGTTTGCTTGTGACAAGAAGACTTTTAAAACCTTTTAATCTCAGGTGGGATTTTATTTTTAGCTGATATAGTTTCACAGTGGAAGCAATCAAACTTTACAGAGAGTTTTTCCTATCTTATATCCTCACCTGCTCCTAATCCTACCATTACCTGAGGTTTCTTCCCAGAATAATTTTTTCTTGCATGCACTGCGTCAAGACTATAAACAAATAAACTGATAGCACCTCACTTTCCCAGGATGGCAACTCCCTTTGCACAACTCTGGAGACATAGCCCTGATTCCTGGTGCCACCCAGTGTTGAAAGACTGGAAGTGGCACTGCAAAGGCCCGCACTTGGGAAATCACAGGCGACCGATGCCTCTGGCACGTGTCTGCAGCCAGGACCTCACTGCCACCTATTGTGGCCATGTGCTGAAGACCAAAGTTCTAAACCATCTTCTTTCACAGACAGCATGACTTCAGCTTCCTCTCATGGAACTAGGCACTTCCAGTAGCATATAGTTCTTCCTCTCAGGTTCTTCTCTTTTCATGATTACTATTAAAAGGCAGAGGAAACTTTTCCCTTGAGTGTTTCAACGCTCTTGGTCCCAAACATTAAGGGGGTGGTATTATCATATTATCAATCTCTAAGAATGGTTTTGGGATCAGTCATCCCAGATGCACTGTTACCCCACAGTGATTAACTACCCTCATACACAGTTTCAGCCAAGAGGAGTAGCATAATACTTCCATGCACACCGTCCAGAGCTTGGCTTTGCTGGTGTGTATTGATGTGGGACAGATAACAGATGTGGGTCAGTGCACGTACATTTCAGAGAATTGTGGTAACAGAGCCACTAGAAGAAAGTTTGCTCTTTCTTGAGTGATCAGTTGATGGTTTGTTGCCTTGAAATTTGAGAAAAGACATCTGACCTAAGAGCATATCTAGCATAGTACTGCCCACTCCCTAGATCCCAAATAAACTATTCCCCACCTTCCTTCTCCTTTGTTCCATATGGGTTTCAGCTCTTCCAGTGGCCATCATCTGCTCCCGAGTGTCAGGGACTATGGCAGGCCATGATGTACGATGGCACTGGACTGGCCTATTGCCCTGTGACAAGCCAGACCTCACCTCCACTCACCTTCTGCCAAAGGAGTCATGCTGCTCACACAGAATCATAGAATATCCTGAGTTGGAAGGGACCCACACCACGTGCCTGAGAGTATTGTCCAAAAGCTTCTTAAGCTCTAGCAGGCTTAGTGCTGTGTCCACTTCCCTGGAGAGTCTGTTCCATTGCCCAGTTACCCTCCGGGTGAAAAACTTTTCCCTCATATCTAACTTAACACCCTCCTGTCCACTTCTGACACAGGAATCAGCTGTCCCAAGTTAGTTGCAGAGGCGAAAACCATGCTGGGACTTCTGGATCACTGTAAGTGCTTTATTCTTGGCTTCCCAGGCAAAATAAGGTCTCCCCCATTCATTCACACTTCACAGTCATACTTTGAACATAGATCCTCACTCTGCTAGTTAGTCAAGATTTCTTTCCTAGGCCTTCACAGAATAATCCCAGAATTCGTATTGCTGAAGGAAGACATGGTTTTGTCCTGTGTCTACTTTGCTCTTTAAGAGGCAGTTATGTTGTGGTGACAGAATTTAGAGCTGCTCTTTTACTGTGTTTTACAACACTTTTTCCCTTTTTCATTTATACTGATTTTGAAACAAGTCTTTCTCAGCAGTAGCTCTCTGCATTGCCACCAGGCAGTCTGACAGCATGTACAAACCTAGACATGCCATCCAAAACCCTGGGCAAATGAACAGTCATGGGTTACAAGGGGTGCTTTTGACTTAAATGCCTCACATGCAGTTTGTTTATGCATGGACACTGGCATAAACTCTCAGCTGCAGAAAAGCCTTTTCCAGTCCTGTTTCCCACAAGGATGTTGGCAGCACTACAGAGCAGCAATAAATCAATCAGCCAGCCAATCTATAAGTGCATTGCATAACTAGGTAAACCAACAAGTACTAGACACCCTAAAACACTGTAGATATTTTCCCCTTGTCAGGCTGAGCCATTCCAGACAATCGATAGGGGGTATAGGAAGGGTCACTGACTGCCTGGATAGATCTCATCACAAAGCAAAACAGCAGTGGCTCCCTCTGAGAAGAGAAAGGCAGAGTCTTTACTGGAATAAACCCCAAACTACAAAGATGCAGTGAACAAATATTTAAGTATAAACACTACAAAATAAGGAAATGTTGTACAAAAGGAGCATATTAAAAGCATTGGTCTTTTTTCTTGGTTTCCTACAGCTACAGAGGTCTCTATTCTCTTTTGACACATGGAAAAGGAGATTTGGAGGAAAACACTGATCTAACCTGATTCATACAAGTATGGATGTAAAGTAATAGCTTTATATATATTTTGAACAGCCCTGAGGAGAAGGACTTGTGGGCGTTGGTTGATGTGAAGCTTAACATGAGCCAACAGCGTGCACTCACAGCCCAGAAAGTCAAATATTTCCTGGGCCGCATCAACAGAAGCGTGGCCAGCAGGCAGAGGAAGCTGATCCTTCCCCCTGCTCTCCACTCATGAGACTCCATCTGGAGTACTACATCCAGCTCTGGGACCTCAAGCATAAGAAAAACATGGACCTGTCGAACCAAGTCCAGAGGATGGACTCAGAAAAGCCCAGAGGAAGAGAGTTCCTCTCCTATGAGAAAAGGCTGAGAGAGTTGAAGCTCTTCTCCCCGGAGTAGAAAAGAGAGACACTCTAGCAGCCTTCCAGGGCTTAAAGGGGGCTTATAAGAGAGTTGGGGAGGTACTTTTTGCAAAGGCATCTACTGTTAGGTCAAGGCCAATGGCTCTAATCTGAAACAGTGTAGGTTTAGATTAGATACGAGGATGAAATTATTCACTGTCTAAGGTGGTGAGGCTCTGGCACAGGTTTTCCGAGAAGTGGATGCCGCATCCCTGGAAGTGTTCAAGGCTGGATTGGATGGGACTTTGAGCAACCTGGCCTAGTGGAAGGTGTCCTTGCCTTCGGTATGACGATTGGAACTGTATGATCTATAGGGTTCCTTCCCACACAAACTGATCTGTGGTTCTATGAGCTAAAACCAACACACCAGGAGGGATCAGTACATCTTTGTTACCTTGTCAAACATATGGATTTTAATAAAAAGGTTATGGTAGCAACAAAGTCTTTAACAACTCTATAGCTATGAAAACAGGAGTTAGTAAAGGTAAATATGGCCAAACAGATGGCTTTTATTTAGGAAATTAATGGGATTCACCCACATTCCCTTTATTAGCAACATTTATAAGTAAACAAGTAATTAACAGCAAATTACTGAGTAGGCAGTAAGCACCTGAGGATAAATTGCTCTAAGTGACAAATAACATTCACAGAGACACATTAAATTAACTGAGGTGACTGGGTTACTCAGACATAAAAGAGGGGTGTGCTGGACTGTAGTTTTTCCTTGGGACAAAGAGGTTCTTACCCTACTGCCCTGTGGCTGTACATCAGACCGAGGTGCAGACGGAAGAAGTGTTGTCAGCAATACTCACTGAAGCACTGAGGACATTTGAATAAGGTGCTTGGATGAAACTTCTGAAGTTTTCATATGAGGAAAGTCTTGGTCCATGTTGAGTAACTGATGAGTTGCTTGCTGCCCTTAGCCAGGACTTGCTTTGGGCAACCTGCAAGATGGATACAGCACCATGTATGTCTGTTCCAGCTAACGCCTCCCTGCAGAAAAACTCACTTTTAGGCTCACAAACTGTTGCACTTGCTCAGTCTGAAACCATTGCACAGCTCAGCATGTCCCAAGCTACCTATGGACCAGCTGTGTAGCTCTGATTAAGGACCATCTGGAAGGACCTGAGCTGGGCAGCCTCAGCAGTAACCACTTATTCTGTTCTTCAGGGAAAAGTCGTGTGCAGCCACTTAGATTTGTGCAGTCACTTGAGATCAAACATGGAGAAATACTAACTGTGCTGTAAATACCAATGACAAAAGGAATACGTACCCAAGTATAAGAGCATAAACATAGGCTGTGTGCCCTCAAAATGACCTGCTCTTTGAAAAGGTAGTTTCTTGCTGTCAGAAAAAGATCAACACAGAAAAACTACCCCAAAAATGCCCTAAGGGAAAGAAAAAGATCATTGGTCAATGGTAAGTGCAGAGACAGAATAATTCAGATTATAACAGAGGGGTAAAAGAGTTCCACTTTTCTTTTGATCTATTCTTTATATGCCAAAATGATTTAACAGAGACTTTAGATACATGAAGTACTTAAGACCTTATTTCTCTTTCTTAAGATTACTGAGGATATGCAGGCAGGGTAGAATGCCACACTAAGACAATAACCTTTGCTAAAGTACTTGGGAGAACAGAACTACAGTTTGAACTCTGCCCATTGAAAATTAAAGGTTAAAGGTTTATTACCCGTTAAAGGCAATTGCCCATTATAACTGCATGGTAAGAAAACAGAAGAACTTATGTTGATATTCACAGGGCGAAAAAATGGTTTGTGTGATTAGAATTTGAGATTTCTCTAAGTTTTATGGGAATGAGGAAAAAATCTATATGGCTATAGACTAAGCATAGCTCTTAAGTCTCTGGATTTGTAAATAAGTTGCACCCACAGTATGTCAGATTAATATCTCAATTTGGTATATGCATTTTGCTGATTTCACTCTGAATATTTTGCAAAACTTCAGGTACTGTTGCAAAGCACGTTATCAGTGAAGAATCAGGACAGAAAATTCTGACAACTAAATACGTTTCAGAACAAGCCATGAGAGTTTTGCAGCACAGACACCACAAGACCTTTCGGAAACAGCACCTAAGTCTCTCTGTTCAAGCTCTTCTCTTTTAGTGCTCAAGAGGTACCTTAGTGCACATGAAT
The DNA here is from genome assembly GCA_013400975.1 of Atrichornis clamosus. Taxonomy (NCBI): domain Eukaryota; kingdom Metazoa; phylum Chordata; class Aves; order Passeriformes; family Menuridae; genus Atrichornis; species Atrichornis clamosus. The sequence goes on along the minus strand of WBMZ01009276.1, from coordinate 8,813 downwards.
GCACGTACTACTGCATCACCTGCACGTGCTGTCAGTCTCCCAAAAGCAAGGTGCCACAAATCAGATGTGGGCATGCTTAACTCCATCTTCAAACCTTAACCAAGGGAAGCAAGAGACTAGAATTAAAATGTGTCTTCTGTGCCTACCATGTAACTCTCACACAACCTACCTGTACAGCTGTGCTGTGGGGCAATTGAAAGCCTCTAATTTCCTCCTGCAGATGATGCTCCTGGGACAATTTACAGAACAAGCATCTGCAGTTGGTTTGGCTTGCTTACAGCATTTTGAACCAAATCCTGTCATTTTTTAGCACACATCTGTTTTGTGCAGCACTTCGGAGTGCAGTGTCTGGTGGCCTGAGGCAGAATTTCTATTTTGTCAAAGAAACATTCAGTATAAGCACCATATGACAAGTAATCAGTGGTCATTAAAGCAAAAGATAGCCATGATGTCTCTGATGTTTATTAAAGCCTCTTCATGGCATTTTAATTACAGTATTGCCATGGCAAGATTTCCTTTTATTTAAAACAAATGTTGTGCCTTGCAAAATGCTTTATGGTGGGGGTGTTTTTCCTGATACCTGAGACTCATTCCTAATGATTCTATTTCTCTCTCAATGGTAAAATGATTGGGAAAGCAGCACCGGGATTAAAATAGTATCTAAATCAGGAGCCTCAGAGATCTCAAATGCAAATGTTTGGGTTGGCTTAAGCTTTGATCCAGACATCAGGCAGCATTACTACACCAGAACATTCACTCCCCAGAAAACGCAAGAGGACAAAGACTCTCTGAAATAAGAAGACATAAAGTAAAATAAGAAAATAAAAGAAGGGGAGAAGAGGAACGAAATCTACCACCTCATGGAGAAAAAAAAGAACATCTGATTTTCCAGTAGAGAAAACTCATGACTTAAAGCACAGTGATTTTGAAGTCTATACTTACATCAGATCAAGAAAGATTTGGGGTTTTTTAATGAGTAAAATGAAGTGTTATCTTGCTGTACATTTCGATGTTTTGAACATCAGTTTCTAAGGTTCATTTTCAAGACACATCAGGGGATTTGAGAACAGATAGTGATATTTAGGTATAAAATTTTGGCTGGAATCACCAACAGTGAAGGGAAAGGTAAAGAAGCTGAGCAGCTGGCTGTAGTGTCTCCTCAACCCTCTCAAAGACTGGTGGGAGTAACAGGGGGCTGAGAACCGTGATTTTTAGACCCAACTCCTGAGTGATGAGAACAGGGAATATTTTAAAAGTCTGTGATGCATGGAGAAAAAGCTGGGTTTTTCAAGAGAACAAAGGGTATTTCCCTTTAGGAGGTCTTATATTCACACAACAGAACATGAACACAGACATGAGTTAATACCTCTTCATTGCTAAGTCAAAGCAGTTGCTCTCCATCGAGGGATAAAGCATACCCACAAGACCAACTTTAGCTCATGACCTGTCATGGCATGCTAATACTCTCTAAGTTTCTAACATGGCACAGCAAAGTAAGATGCTAACTGCAATGGCAAACTAAGGGGGAGATTTAGATACATATCAAGGCATATCTATACTTTCTACACATAAACTTTCACCTTTACACATTCTTTTTTTTTTTCCCAAGCCTTCCCTGATCTAGTTTTTCTTTTTGAATTTTACAAGTTAAGCTCACATACATCACACCAACTTCAGCACTTTTTTACATTATAGCAACATTACTTTACAGCTTAAAGCTTACATTTGGTTGCTACCCAAAGCAAACCTCCTGAGTAGGCCCAAGCATTGTAACTTTACAGAAATGCCATGAATTCAAGATGAATATTTTTCTAACAAGCAAAATTACTTTAATCTTTTCTTGGTAAAGAGATAGCTGCTGCATGTGTCATCCTATTCACAATTCATTCACTTACATTGAATGATATGGGCCTCACAAGCAGCTAGTTTCTTCTACTTATACTTCAGCAGAGCTGAAAACTTTGTAAGGGCTGACATCTACAATGACCCCATTTCAAGGAACTCTGTTATTTCAGTCAGCTAATCTGTATTTGTTGTGTGCTGGTTTTGAATTAATTTTTGCTTTACCTATTAAGCCCTTATCTGAACCCAGGAGTTTTCTTCACTTTTAATCTTCCTATTCTCTCCCCCATCCTGACATGGGGGGAGTGAGCGAGCAGCTGGGTGGTGCTCAGCTGCCAGCTAGAGTTTAACCATGACAGTCCTCCTTGGCTCCCAACAGGGGGCTCAAAGGGTTCAAGATAACAACGGATTTGACTGGAATGTGCTAGAGTGAATTTATCGCTGTTCTTGCTGTTTAGCTATTAACAGACAGGCTCTTGTGCTTGCCGTGGGGCTTGCTTGCCAGACTGTATATTACAGCCTAGTGCTCCTTCATGGCTGCTTTTTGCTTTCTCTGCTCACTGTAGTGCTGTGCTGCTTATCATCAGCAGGAACCACCTGAAGCAGAGCAGGACAGGCCTTGCAAGGAGCAGTGAAAGTGCAGTGGTGACCTGGCCTGAGTTGGCTTTTGTGCCCAGTAACTCCATGCAACACACCACCTTCCTGTCCTGAGTGACCACCATAACAGATGGAGTCCAAAGCCATGGATTAAATTAACTCAGTGTACATTTGTGAGTATTTTACATGCATTTTGCAGGGGTGGTCCACAGACCAGGGGAATGTGTATCAAAGGATGGGAAGGCAGGGGAGTTGCTACTGAGGATGTATTTGATCGTGTGGGACACCAGCATGACATAAAAGGTATGGGTGGAGAATGTGCTGATTTTGGCTGGGGTAGAGTTAATTTTTTCCATAATAGCTGGTATGGGACTGAGTTTTGGATTTGTGCTGGAAACTGTTGATAACACAGTTTTGGTTACTGCTGAGCTTACACAGAGCNNNTTACTGCTGAGCAAGGCTTACACAGAGCCAAGGCCTTTTCTGTCTCCCACCCCACCAGTGAGTGGACCCGGGGTGCACGAGGAGTCGGGAGGGCACACAGTCGGGACAGCTGGCCCCAGCTGACCTGATGGGTTTCCCATACCATATGGCATCATGCTCAGCATATAAAATCTGAGGGAAGAATAAGGAAGTGGGGGATGTTCACATGATGGCATTTGTCTCCTCAAGCCACTGTTACGTGTGATGGAGCCCTGGAGATGGCTGAACACCTGCCTGACCATGGGGAGTGGTGAACGAATTCCTTGCTTTGCTCACATGTATGGTTTTTGCTTTACCTATTAAAATATCTCTATCTCAACCCATGAGCTTTCTCACTTTTACTCTTCCAATTCTCTCTCCAAACCCAACTTGGGGGGAGTGAGTGAGTGGTTTTGTGGGACTTAGTTGCTGGATGAGGTTAAACCACAACATGTTGCCACACAAATCATTCCCCACAGTATTGCTTTTGGTGGTAAAATAAAGTGGCAATTTCTAACAAGATCAGGAGAAAAGATAGCAAACTACTTAATCTCTTTTGTCTCAAGGGACTGAGAGTTTTTGTAAGTACTTGCTTAATATATCACCAGGACTAAATAACTTTGCTACTTGAAAACCCCATCAGAAGAACTCTTCGTACTTAACCCTTGCCACATAAGCATGGACAAAAGGATTATTTAGGCAAGAATAATTTGAGTAAATATAAATTACATAAAAATAGCAGGTCATTCAGCTGAAGTGCTCATCAGCTACCACACATGCTACTTGGAATAGTGATATGGACCTTAACACAGTAACTTGGAATTAACTAGTCTTAAAACTTGGTACAGTGATGAAATAACATTAATGAGTTAAGGCAAAACTTGGTACAGTGATGAAATAACATTAATGAGTTAAGGCAAAACTTGGTACAGTGATGAAATAACATTAATGAGTTAAGGCAAAACTTGGTACAGTGATGAAATAACATTAATGAGTCAAGGCAAATGTCAGTTTAATGTTAGTAGAGACAATAGTCTCCTAGACAGTATAGTTTATATTACAGATCCAGGCTTTATATTTGTTTTTTGATAAAGAAACAGGCAAAACATACCTAGTAATATCTGCTGCTCTGTTTTCAGAATCCCTTGATGCAAAGAGCTTATTTAAAATGATGCATTGTAATGCCAATATCCATGGTTCTCAGCAGGATTTAGGGCTTCAAACACTGAAAACTCCACAGGGGAATTTTACTTCTCAAGTGTCTTCTTTTGATGAACTAGTTGGTTAGCTTGGGGGAAAAAAAACAAAAAAAAAAACCAAAAAAAAAGAAAAAAAAACCCAAAAAACTTGAATACAAGGATTAGAAAAATGTAAACCCTAAAAGGTAAATCAAGCAAGTGCTTCAATAGAGTAACACAGACATATATTCCAAAAGAACACAATAATGCTCTGGTTTTACTTCAAGCTCAGCATTCTTCCTTTATCTCCCTTGCAGTTGTATAAAGTTAATACTGGCAGCTTTTCAACTCTGTTTCCTATAAGGTATTTTCAGTGACAGATTGGCAGCTCCTCTGTGCTTTACCTAAGGAGCCTAGAGATGCCATTTCTCTGAGTTTGGCTGGCAGGTACAGCAGATCCCATTCTGGCAGAAGGTATCAGAAGTGGTGGTTGTTCTGCCAGAGGGCACCTGTGAATCCTGGAACTGGGAACGGGTCTGTATGGATTCAGCCAGGTCTCCATGTGCCTTCTGTAGGCCTGAAGCTGAGCACTGGCCACTCTGCATGTGGGTACGAGGCTTGGAAGTGCGGTGGAGAACTCCAGGCTGGGGGTGAGCCTGAGGAGCACAGCATGGAGACCAACCATCCAGCTGGACCTGCCGGTGCTCTGGAGCAAAGCGTGAGCTGAGCTGGGGGCTGTGGCAGCCTCCCTGTCCAGCAGGGCTAGATAAGGCTGCAACAGGGAAGATACTCGCAGTTCAACAACTCAACATCTGCGTCACTGTGTGAGGGGGAAAATGTTGGACAGTCACTGCTTGCCCTCTTGATCCTGCTTACACATCTCCTCGGCTCACTGGGATGCCTCTTCCTAATCATCTGAGACAGCAGTCTCCTCAGTATGCTGAGCTTTCATCCCATTGCTTTTCCTCCTGTACTGAACAAGCTTTCCATGGGTAGGGTGTTCCTCCTGGACAGACAAGATCCAGCTGCCATTATGCTCTGCTGAATTTACAAATGCCTCATATTTAATTCACCTGCTAGTCTCTCAGTTATTGATAATTTCTTTTATTTCTTTCGGGGTTGCAAAAGTGAAAATGAAGTAAAAGCCTTGTGCTGCAATGGCTGGGGCATGAACTGTGGATGAGGAGGCAAGGTTTGGGCAAACATTGTATCTTCTGTCTATTTGGAGGGTTACCTAGGTTTGGTAAGCACTGTTTCAGGCTAGCCATTTCCCCCTTCACTTCAATGGGAAACTCCTTTTCCATTTCCTCCCAGCACAAAGTCTCCTGCATCGGTCAGATCTTCTTTGGATTAATCTTTTTTCTTTTGGATGAACCTAGTGAGGATAAAGACCCACCATACCACTTACTGTTGCTCAGACAGCTAGATGATGACATCTCCATCCTTGGAGTCATGGAACACTCAGTTGGCCATGGCAGATGCCGGCCATACTCAGTTGTTGGAGGCCATCAGGGCAGTCTGGGATGGGGCTGAGTTTTTCAGCTTCATCCTTCCATCCATCCATGGCTTCATGCAGAACTACCACAGAGTGCTAAAGTGTCACAGGTATTGCAGGATGTAGCTCAAGGTGTGCCAGAACAGGCTGACAGATTGGGAAATGGCTAAGCCATGGCCACCACCTATTTCAAGGCCTTTCTTTGTAACCAGCTGTGGGTTGAGGAGGAGGAGAAGAAAGAAGAGAGTAGGATGTAAATTTATATAACCCACCAGAATTCACCCAAGAGGAAACGAAATTCTTCCAATCTCACCCTAGGCAGACAAGTTTGCTTTTACTAATACAACAAAACTTCCACTTTTTACTTTGTGACACATTCCCAGTGAAACATAAAGCCATAAATCACAGAGCAGTGGAATGATTGATTTCACTTAATAAAGGGAGACAGTAGGAGGAGAAGATAAATCATATAGATGGGCTTGATTTGTGGCTGCTAAAGTGATGTGCCAGTCTATGTACACAGACAAAACATACAACTTCCAGTTCTCTCTGCGCCATTGCAGCTTAGTCCTGTTATTTACCACACTCCTATAATCACTGCTGCTCAAACATCCTGCTGATACATCCTGATTACTGCCAGTTCTTTTGCCCAGAAGAAACATTTCTGTTCTGTGGAGGAAGGAAAAATCTTAATGACATGGCAAGTGCTCACCAGTGTAGGTCTCTGCTGATATGTTACAGCATGATTGGTGGACCACAGTACCTGTCTCAAAACTGATGTTGCTGGAATCAGGAACAAAATGTTGTGGTCCTGGAGACCTGGTACCAACAGCACCCATTTATTTACGTAAGCTGAGCAAGGGGTCACCAGAGCTCCCTCCCCTGCAGCTGCTCCACTGTCTCCAGCAGCAGCTGAGGATGTAAACCTCTGTCTGCAATCCCAGTTGTCATCTTCTTAACTCCTCGGGGCTGACTATCTGTGCCCAAGGCCCCAGAGCCCAGCACTAATACAACCCTTGTGGTTGCATGGCAGTGGCTTAGGCTGCTGCGACTCTTAGAGTTACCGGGAAGCTTGGGGACATCTGCAGAGCAGGGCCAGGAAAGGCCACAAAGGTGACTCCGTCGTCACAGAGGGCAGTTCAGACGGCATCAAGGGTTTGTGAGAAAAGCCTTATCACGGGAAGGTGTAAAATGTTCAAGAAGTAAAAAGGGAGGTGACCCCAAGGGGAGGCTCATATCTCAGCAAGGTGCCTGTACTAAAGCACCACAAACCAGACACAAACAAGACTGCTCCCAGGGGCAAGACAGACTCTCCATCCACAGCAAAATTTAGGATCTGAGTCATGTGGTATAAGTCTAGCCACAGCAGCTGGTGAACTGCATGTACAAAAAGTGCTCCCAGGGAAGCAGAAAAAGCATTTACAGTGCCAGGAGAGCACTAGAGTCAGGACTTAATAAGGTTGCTGGCAATGGGCTTTGTGGAAAGTTGCAGCCATGCTGACTACTAAAAGTGATAAAGGGAGGGCTTGTAGAGAAAATTGCAGGTCTAGAAAAAGGAAAGATGAATTTTAAATAAGAGACTGAATTACTGAAGGAACTGAGGCAGAAACACACGCACCTCTGCAGAAGAGGTCTTCATCCACACTAGTGGGGGAGCAATCCCAGGCAGCATGTGATAGATGTTTTACAAAACCTAATGAACAGAAATTTAAGATCAGGATCCAGCTTGGCAACAAGCACCTGTGAGGCCAATGGCAAGAGAGATTCAGAAGCTTTGGTTTGCCAGAGGATGACTGAGGCTTTGGAAGAGCTGTGCAGGCTGTGGCTGCAGCCCTCCAAGATGGATTCCAGGGGGGATATTGACTCCTGGTCAGGGGAGGGAGCTGGTGGTCTGATCCCAGGCTGGCTCATGTGCAGCCACCAGGTTATTCCTTCCCCTCTGTCCTCTCCTTGGCAAAGTGCTGGACACCTGTCCCTCATCGTGTTCCCTCGTCATATCCATGGTCACCGCTGGCACAGAGCTGCTGCTGAGGAAATGCCATAGTGAGTTTGACCCATACCGGAGTCAGAGCCTGGAACAAGCCAGAGCTGTATGGTGGCTGCAAGGACCCTGCGTGGATGCTGCTGCACAGGGGTGGTGGGACCCTCAGGAGCTCTGGGAACAGCTGTGAGTGATCAAAACACCACTGCAGCTCTGTCAAACCTTGTCCCGGTGTCCGCAGCACTGGGGGAAGGAGCTGTGGGAGAACACCAGGGTGCACTGCAGAGGACTGCAGAGGCACTGCTGCACTCCCTAACCATGGTGCAGGTGTTCAGTTTGGAAGAAGAGAAAGCTGAGGAAGGACAAGAGGGGGGTTTTTTTAATCGGGAAAGCAGGTACTGAATACAAGAGCAGGTTTCATGCAGGAGGGACCAAGACGGCAACGTAATGCTGAGGTTCAAAATTAAACTTGCAATGATGGATGGATTGGTACCAGCTGCTAGAGCAATTACTGAACCTGTAAATCAACAGCATTTGACTCAGCTCTAGCTTAAGAGAAGAGTCATTCTGGCAGAACAATTTTACCAGGCACAGATAGTACATGTAAAGAGAAAGTTCTGTGAAACAGTCCAAGCAGTAACAATGCCACTAATTGTTTGCTCCATAGGAAAGAAAGTTAATGGAGAAAAGCCACTATTTCAAAGTTGAGGCAAAGGCCAGAAATTTTGCTAGAGCATTGAAGACAGAGCCAGAAGAGGGAATTTCAATATATCATGGAGTTGAGGACTGAAGGAGAAAACATAAATGCTGGCAGAGGGGCAACCTTTAATGCCTTTGGAGAGCAACAGCCTGAATTAACTAAACCACAAGAGTTGAAAAAGGAACAAGCTGTAAAGCCTGACCCAAAAAAAGACCTGATTCTGCCTGTAGGGATGCCCACCTGCTCAAAAACCTCCAGCTACTCCTGCTCAGACCCATCCATACTTTATGGGGGGCAACCAGCAACTGAAGCACTGATCACAGGAGCACCTCCTGCTCCTTCTTCTGCACTGACCTTGGTGTCTGCAGGACTGTTTCTCTCACATATTCCCACTTTTCAGTTGCATTTGTATCATTTTTTTCTCTCTTCTTAAATACATCATTCGAGAGGCAATTTCCAAAAAATGTGCCATTTCTGCCTCAGCACAAGGTGTTTGCTTTGCCTCTATCCAGCATAATCTCTTTTAAACATGTATATGGGTGTGGTGGGTTTGTGTTT
>WBMZ01009275.1:0-63738 GCA_013400975.1 Atrichornis clamosus | reverse complement strand
AGGAGGAGGAGGAGGAAGGCAGGCGGTCGAGGGGGGAGGGGGCCGCTTCGCCCGGCCGCGCCCGGAGCCCCCCCAGAGACCCCCGAGCGCAGGGCGCCCCGGGCATCACGGCAGTGTGGGGTCCCTGGTCCCTCCCCCTGGTTCCTCCCCCCACCCCGGCAACGGACAATGGGGACACAGGGGGACGGGGCGGAGGGGGGGTGGGACATGCCGCTGCCTCCCATCGCCTTTGTCTCCCTGCCGCCAGTCCCCAGGGCCAGGGAAAGATGGGGCTGTGGGGCATGAGTCCCCATCCCCATCCCTGTCCCCATCCCCGTCCCTTGTCCCCAACCCCTGTCCCTTATCTCCTCTTGTCTCCATCCCTGTCCCCATTCCTGTTTCTTGTCCCTTTCTCCTTTCCCTGTCCTTGCTCCCTGTTCCTATCCCTATTCCCTGTTCCCATTTCCATCCACCTTCCCTGTTCTCATCTCTGTCCCCAGTCCCTTTCCACTTTCCCTTTCCCTTGTCCCTTCCCCTGTCCCTTGTTCTCTGTCCTCATCCCTTTTCCCTCTTTCCTGTCCTCATCCCTGTCCCATCTCTGTCTTGTCCCCATTCCTGCTCACTGTTCCCATCTCTCTTTCTCTGTCCCTTTTCCCACCTTCTCTCCCTTTCTCATGTCCCTGTCCCACTCCCAGTCCCCAGGAAGCACCGTGACCTTCGGAGCCACAACAATAGCCAGGCTCGTGGCAGTGCATTGTTCCCTGCCAGAGCCCCCACTCTCATTCCCCCCCTCCTCTCGCTGGAGCCCCCACTCCCGCTCCCCCCCTCTCCTCGCCGCGCTCCGCTGCAGGCAGTCGGTGGTCCGGGACTGCCTCTCCCTGGAGCTGTGCCATCTGAAGGCCAGAATTGTGGTGTCTGAGGCCCAGTGGGTGACACGGGGACCTGGCTGGCAGCTGGCCCTGCTCTCCCCAAGCCTTGTGCAATGCTGAGAATTTTGCAGCACTTAATAAGGACGGTCCCTCAGCTGTCACTGCAGGCAGAGAGAGCACTGGCACGGCTGGCACAGGGCTGCCCTGGGCACACCCGGTCTTGGGAGGCACCAGCTCCTTTGGCCAGGGATGTGGCACCAGGTCTGGGGGCCAAAAGCAGCACCACTACAGCCAGCAGCGTGGTCCTGCCTGCTGACAGCGTGTTTGCTGCTTAAGTCATTCCCAGAGCAACTGTCGGGGACCAGCCCTGCATCAGAGTGCCCCTGCTCACTACTTTGTGTGGTGCCCCATAGCCCAGGGCATCCCACGGCATCCCACAGTACCTTACAGCCCAGGGCATCCAACAGCTTCCCACAGCCCACAACATCCCACAGCATCTGATATCCCAGAGAATCCCACAGCATCTCAGAGCCCACAGCATCCCACAGCATTGCACAGTTCAGGGCATCTAATGGCTCACAGCACTCCCCATCCCACAGCATCCAATATCCACAGCATTCCACATCCCATAGGATCCCAGGGCTGCTCCCCTTGTGGGCTGGGGTCTCTCTACCCTGCTCCTGGGGCTGCTCGTTGTGTGACCTGGGGTCTCTCCACTCGCTCCTGCAGCGCTTGGCCAGGGCTCGCTGGCAGCACCACAAGCCCCATCTGTCCCTGCAGCGCTGCCCTGACGTCAAGGCTCTGCCAAGTTCAAGGTCACCTCTCCCGGAGGGCTGCGGCCCCTGGGGGACATCGCCTGCCGGGCTGCTCTCCGCATCCCACACACACACTGGGTTCCCGGCCTCGGCTCCCTGATTTATTTATCCGTGCATGTGCCTGTTCTCTCCTGGAAGGCACGTTTGCAGAACGGGCGATTACTTACGCCCTAGTTGGGCCTGCCTGCCCGCTGCCCACTGCCTGCCCGCTGCCTGCTGCCCGCTGCCTGCCCACTGCCTGCTGCCTGCCCGCCCGCTGCCCTGGGATTTTGTCTCTCTCCAGGCTGCGGTGTAATAAGGGAGGTAATTAAGTGTAAAAGGCAGGAGGAGGGAGGGCTGGGAGGGGGGAGCAGCCCCGGCTCCTTTCGGAGGCAGGGGACTGCGATAATGTATGGTAATAACCGCAGCCAGCCCTGCCGAGCTGATAGCGCTGACGGCAGCGCCCGGGCCCCCCCAAACCTGCCCCCACCACTGTGGGGAGGGGGAGCAGTGCCAGAAGAAAGGCTCAGCCTTCCTCCACCGGGTATGTGCCTTCCTGAGCAGCTGTATGGAAATAATTCCCATCGGAGGCAATTGTTTCCCCGACAAGAAGGAGGGGGCTGCGGGGGTACTGTGGGTGAGGGGTTTCGGGGACTCCTAAGGGCAGGATCATCCTCTTGGGGAGCAGGAGGAGAGAGGTCAGGTCCCTACTTCAGTTCCCAGTCTACCCGCAAGGGACACATCCTGCTACCGGAATGAGACAACCTGCCCCGTGGTGCTCCTGCATCTCCCACTGGTGCCCAGTTCCCCCGTCTTCCATGCATCCTGGACACGTGGGGCTGTAGGGTCAGCCGGGAGCTGCCGGAGGATGCCCACTGCTGCTGGGGGGCACAGCCCATTGCCCTCACTCCTGCCCTCTCCACTGCCTCAGCTGCAGGACCCCCACCACTACCAGCCTGGGGGGCTGCTGGCCATTAGGTATTCCAACTGCGTCCTTCGCGGAGGCGTCCAGGTCGCAGCCGGAGCCCCGAAGTGGCTCCCATCCGTGGTCTGGTGCTGCCGCCGGCACAGGGAGCAGATGCCAGACAAAGGGCTGGGGACAAAGGCCCGGCTGCCTCGTGCCCCAGGGAAGGGGCACAGGCGCCACGGGTGCTGTCCCATCCCGGGGCTGACACTGCCCCTGACCTCCCATGCCTGCCATGCTCCAGTGCCCACCTGGCCCCTGCCCTGGCTGGCATGGCCAGGGCACAGTTGGGTACCAGGTGGCCCAGTCCTGGCACTGAGGCTGTGCTACCCCCACCACAGGCGCTGTGCCCGTACTGCTCTGGCGTGGGGCGCTGCTGTGGCCCCTCTCCAGGTCTGCCTATCTCGGGGTGCAATGGGGCTGAGACGGGGTGCAGCAGGGCACAGGGCTGCAGGGAGGGAGCAGAAAGCATGGATGGGACCACATCAGAGGATGGCAAATGTCAGGCATATCCCTCTGGTCCCACTGTGCCTCAGTTTCCCCAGCTGCTATTGGGGTCCTTGTGAATGCCCCGTGTCCCCCCACCAGCCCCCTCCTCATGGCTGCCTTTGTCCCTGCTCCCCCCCAGCTGGCTGCAAACCCCCTGTCTGGGGGCAGCTGCCACAGCTCAGGGCTGGGAACACCACCAGTGCTGCCAGGTGCAGCTGGGGCTGTGCCCACCCACAGGGTCCAGGGGGGCTTTAGGGCACAATGCCAAATGGTGCCAGACCCCAAGGGGAAGGGATGGGACATGGCCTCAGTTGCAAGGTACCCAGGTGTGGGGCACTGGCACAGATAGCCAGGGAGGCAGAGGGCTGAATGAACACCTTCTATTGCTTTCACATGATGGGAACACCCTGTGCCCAGGCTGGGGATAAAACCACGGAGCTGCTGCTGCCGGGGGACCCATCAGAGCCCATCGGGGAGCCATGCCTGCAGCCTTCCCAGCCCCAGCACTGCTTCCCAGCCAGCCAGCCTCACTGGTTTTTGGAGTTCACGCTGGCAAGAGTGGCAGTCTTGGGGTGCCCACCCCACTCATGCTGGGCACTGCAGGCTGCAGTAGTCGGCGGATTTGAAGAGGCCGTAGACGTTGACAAGGGGGAACATGAGCAGCGCCCCGAGGAGGGAGCCCAGCTGCTCCAGCACCCCGTACCACACCAGCGCGCTGCGGCTGCGGCTCCGCAGGATCACCCCGGCCATCACCTTCACGTAGGAGAGCGTCCCGGTGAAGAGCACCCAGGAGAGGACCTGGTGGCACAGTGAGGAGAGTGGTCAGGGCAGGGGGTTCCCCACTGTGGGGACGGGACATTGTGGTGAGGTCAGGTCCAGGGGTGGCCTCAAAGACCTCCCTGAGTGAGAGGGACACTGTGACTTACGATGATGGCATTGCCCCACTGGGACTGCTGAAGGAGTGGGCAGGGACTCATCACTGCAATGGCCATGTTGTAGGCACCAAAGCCTGTCCCTGCTGTGGTGAGAATGCCCATCAGGGCCAGAGACCTGCAAGGGACATGCAAGTGTCACTGGGGAACACTGCCCATCCCTAGTGAGTGGCACAGGCACGTGGCACATTCTGGCTCCTTGCTGGCTCCATCTTCTTTTCCTGGGATGTCTGTGCTGCCAGGGCATGGGCACCCCATAGACCCTCTCCTACCCAATGCCTACATAGACCCTCTCCCCGCTGCAAAGCAGGGGCTGTTCTTGGGGCAGAAGCCCCTGGGGTGCACCCTGCTGCATCCCCGAAGACCCTGCCACCCACCTGCTGGGCAGGAACATGGCCACGACGCAAGCGAGGGGGTTGGCCATGGAGCTGAGCGTGGCTGCCAGGTGGTAGGTGGTGTGTCCATAGGGCAGGCAGGAGTAGGACTGCACGGATGGCAGGACCCCGTTCGTCAGGGCGCTCACCCAGGTGATGAGGAGGTAGATGAAGGTGAGCTTGGTTAGGGAGTAGGAGACCTTCTTCGGCAGGATGTCCCCAGGTCCCTTGGGATCCTTTGGGCACGAGCAGCCTCTGCCAAGCTGTGAGTCAGCTCCCTCGTCAAGGATCTGGTCAAATGAGTTCAGCACGATGTTGCTGGGAAAGAGCTGCTGCTGGGAGAGCTCCCACACTTTGGGCTGCCGTGTGAGGAAGAAGAAGGCCAGCAAGCAGGTCAGCATCATTGCAGTCATGAGCAGGAAAAAGATGAGGGTGGAGAAGTTGGGTGGGAGGTAGTGGGTCTCCAGCTGGAAGATGGTGCTCTCCACAGTCTCATTGCCAGTGGTGATGTTGACCTCATAGCTGATGTTGGTGCAGCTGGAGATACCAGAGCCCTGGCCCAGGGCAATGAGAGCTGGGATCAGCCCACTGAGTCCTTCGCCTATGAAGAAGGTGGTTGTGTACTGGGGCTGCAGCTGCATCATGAAGGGCAGGAAGGTGACAGAGGAGGTGCAGTCCACCAAGGCCAGGAAGAAGGTGAGAATCAGGAACGGGACGCTGTGGGACGTCCCGGCAATGAGGGCCGTGTGGTTCCAGAGGAAAGCCAGGAGCAAGCAGGCCATGACACCCACAGACACGATCACGTAGATAACAGCCACCTCCTTCAGCAAGCCAGGCCGAAAGCGGTTCATGAGGGTGACAAAGAGTGGTCCCACGTTGGCCATCTGTATGATGATGGTGATGTAGGAGGGCAGGTACCATTGCTCCGGCAGCACTGTCACCAGCAGTGGCACCTCCACCCACAGCCCATTGATGGCCACCCAGGAGCCTGTGCCGAAGGCGCAGGCGAGAAGGTGGGTGAGCAGTGCCATGGCTCAGGGCTGGGTGCCTGGGCCTGGATGTGTTGCTGCTGTGCTGTGGGGAGAGACTTTGATGAGTGGTGGGGTGAGATCTGACCTCCCCAGATCCCAACTCTGTCCTCCCAACACTGCCTGTGTTGGCAGGCAGGCAGAACAGCTTCCCTCCTACGTGACATGGGGGTGTGGGATCCACAGCCCAGCCCAACCCCACTTTGCCCTTTGTAAGCCCTGTGGACCCCTCTGCTCCCTTCAAGTGATGATACTGTGCCCTCCTGCCCTGGGTGTGGATCCTGATGAGCTTCATCTGGTCTCATCCCGGAGGGCTGGAGCTTGGCAGTAGCAGGTGCGGTACCCAGGAGGGCATTGAACCTGCCTCAGCTCACGTTGCAGCTCAGTGCAGCCTGGAAGGGCTTGGCACAGCCTGGAAGGGCTTGGCACAGCCTGGTGCAGCGTGAAGAGAGCTCTCACCTGGGGGCTGAGTGGCCTGGGCAGCTGGTCTGCTGGAAATGGAGGCCTCGTACCTCCCACTGCATCTGCAGGGCAGGACGACGCAGCGCCCGTCTCCTCCCAGTCAGGTCCGCGCCATCCCGACACGCTCCGGAGGCCGCGGGAGAAAGGCCCCAGCAGCCCAACCTGCAGCCCAGCCTCTGCTCGTACCAGTCAGCTGATTCAGCTGGGATCCGGACACATCCCTTGCCCACTCCCATCCCGCTCCTGGGAAGGACTCTCACGTCCCATGCCCCCACAGTCCATGCCCCCGCAGTCCCGCAAAGCCGTCTCCAGCCCTCTCCCGTGGCGTTGAGGCCGCCAGAGGAAACTCACGTCTCACGGGGCTGAGCCTGGCGGGCGCAACAAACCACCCATGGCCCCGGCCCCGCGGGGAGGCATCGGGTTGGAGCAGGAGCCAGGAAGGAAACGGGCTCCGGTCTGACCGGTCCCTCGGCAATGTCCCAAGGGTAACTCACTGCGCTTTGGGGAACCGGCAGCAGCACGCGGGCGGGAGCCAGTCCTGGCTGCCGGAGCAGTGACGTGAGGCGGGCGCGTCACCACCTCCGGATGCGGACGGGTGACAGCCTGGCCCTGCTCTGTTCCTCGTCTTGGTCCCAGCTGGCAGAGTCCCCAGCTCAGGGGGGTGATTATTCTTGGCGGTGTCCTGGACTTTGCCCTTGTCCCCGCCTGAACTGCGTCCCACCTATCACGGACTCTTCTTGCAGGTGCAAGTGTCACCCGGTGACGGTTCCTGTCCCCATCGGGGATCTCTGCGGGGTCACGGGTTGGCATGGGCCCCTGGGGGACCCCCGAGTGTGGCAGCTGTTTCACCTTGGGGGGACCAAGCCGTGAGCCAGCGGATGAGACACTTGCATCGGTCGGGAGGTGACACGAGTGAGGAGACAGACCCCAGGTGACCCCCAGCAGCAACCCCCCCATCCTATCCCAGCACCCACCGCCCCAGGATGCCTCATGGCAGCTCTTCCCGCAGTACCCACCGGGTGTCGCTGGGAGAGCGGGCTGCAGCCCTGCAAAACCTGGGGCTGCCGTCTCCCGCCTGCCTGCCTGCTTCCCTGCCTGCTTCCCTGCCCTCCCTGCTCTCCTGTACCTGTCCCTGTCCCGCCGGGGCACTGCAGCCAGCCCCTGCACCCTGCCCTGCTCCTGTGGGAGCACCCATGGCAGCCAGGACTGTTGGGTGCAGCATGGACAAGGGTGTCCATTGCCCCTGGGGTTGCAGGGACACTGGGTGCCCTTGGCAGGGGGATGATCACAGTTTGAGGTGCTGCTGTGGTTTTACCCCAGCAGGCAGCTCAGCCTCCGTTCAGCTGCTCACTCACACACACACACCGCTGCCCCACTTTGGGATGGGGGACAAAATGGGAAAAGGTAAAATGGTAAAAGGGAGAAAACTGGCAGATTGAGATAAAGTCAATTTAATAATAAGCAGGGATACAATCCGGGGTATCCATTGGTCGGGGAAATTCTGTGCACCCCCAGATCTCTCACTTGCTGGTGGGGCAGCGTGAGGAGCAGAAAAAGCCTTGGGGCTGTGTGAGCACTGCTCACCCATAATCAAACACCCCCACGTTATCAGCACTGCTTTCAGCACAAGTCCAAAACAGTCCCACAGCGGCTCCTATGGAGAAAATTACCTCTGTCCCAGTCAAAACCAGTACAGGACCCCAGGAGACCTGGAAGGTGGGGAACAGGTCCCGGGGAAAACCAGGTGCAGGGGGCTTGGACTGGTCTCAGGGCAGCTCAGGTCGTTGTTTGTCCATGGGGATGGGGACAGGGAGGGGGTCAGGGAGGGAATGGGGAGGAGACGGTAATTGTCCTGTGTTTCATTTGTCAGCACAAAGGAGCGGCTCAGCCGGCAGTGAGACCCTTCCCAAGGGCAAATGGCTATGGGGCAGAGGCAGGGGAGGTGGAAGCGGTGCTGGGTGTAGGTGCTGCCCCTTCACGCTCCTCACCCAAATCCACCCGACGCGTGCTGCCTGCCCTGCCTGTGCCTTCTCCGCCCCCTGCCCGCCCCGCAGCTGAGCTCCCGGCCCCCCGGCCCCTCGCCCCTCCGCACCCCCGGCAGATGCGAGTGGAGGCCCCGGAGGCAGATGGCAACATTTGGTAGCCGAGTGGTCCCTGCCTGCCGGACTCTGCTGGGCTGTGATGACCATCCCTCCAGGAAGCCCCCTCCTCACCCAGCCAGGGCTGGAGAGCCCATCCCAACCGCAGCCAGCGCAGGCCAGGGAGTGCAGCGGGGCTCCCCAGGGTGGGCACGCTGCCCATGCCATGGGAGAAACTGGGTGGTGGGAAGGCATGGAAGGATCAGCAGCCCGGCAGAGTAGGGGTCGGTCCTTGAGCTCAGCCCCAGCAAGACCCATGCCCTAATATCTACTGCCACGTGGGAGCAGTGGGGATGGTCTCTCTGGGCAGGTGGAAGCTGTTGCTCCATTGCTGGGGGACAAGGAAACCCCCTCACCCCAGGGATTACTGGACACCCCAATTGAGTGGGTATGACCCCCCAGACTTGGGGACCTGCTGGCGGGTCTCAGTCTGGACCCTGGCAGCCCCAGCCCCATTTGCATCCCATTTCCATGTGAAAGGAGCAGGTCAAGTTGAAAGTTGAAAGGCTGGTGGGGGGCAGCTGGGAAGGGGTCGCTGCCGGAGGTGAGACCCCAACAAAAGGGCCGGATCCCCAGGGCCCGGCGCTCGCCTGGCCGCGGGCTGCGGCCACAGCCCCATGGCAGCCGCCATCTGCGGGTCTGTGCTGCCGCCACCACCGGCCAGACAAAGGCCTCGTGCCCATCATGTCCCCATCTGTCACCTCCCTGGCTCCTGGTTTCCTGAACAGAGACTGAGAGGGGAGATTCGAGTGCAGGCAGAATCTTTGCCTCTGTCCATAGGGAGCAGGGTGATGCTGGGCACAGTGGGAGCCTCCCCATCCCATCCCTATGTTCCTTCCAGAGCAGCTCTGCAGAGCTCTTGCTGGGGAAACTGAGGCAGGAGCAGGCAGTGGCTTGTCCTGGGTCAGGGCACAGCAAAGGGCTGGAATAAAACACCAGGAATTAGCACCCAGAAAGATGACGAGGTTGGGGGGCTCACAGCTCTGGGGGTGCCCCTGCGTGGGGGTGCCCACACAGCCAAACCCCAGCCTCATGCCTTGGCAGGTGCTGCCAGACACCCGCAGCTGCCTCCACCCAGTGCTTCCGGGGGGGAATTGGCCTCTGAGTGTGTTTTTTTGCTCGCTGGCAGCTGCATTTAGCGTTCAGGAGGTCCTGGAAGCAGCACGAGGAAATGTCTATAGGAGGTGAGAGCAAAGGCACTGCCTGACCGTCCCTCTGTTCCCAAACACTGTCCTCGTATCCCTGAAGCAGCGGCGGAGGGGCTGCACCGGGTGCTGGGGGGCATTCCTGCAGAAGGCTGCCCTCCCGGAGCATGTCCCGGGATGCTCCGGGGGAGGGCGAGGCTCGGGGCGCTGCCTGGATCCAACGCCCCGCTCCAACGGGCCAGACGTGCCTGGGCAGCTCCTGCAGCCTCCTGCCTGCACCCGCACAGCCTCGGCACCTGTGGGGGGATGCAGCCTGCAGGCTCTGCCCTCCCCTAACAACTAGGCAGGGTTTTTCCAGCCGAGCCCGTTGTGCGAATCTGGGCTCAGGGCAGCCCTCTGGCTCCCAGACTGTGTTTCCCTTGGCTCTTCTCCCTCCGCCAGCTCCTTGTCTTGCTCCAAGAGCCGTTTGAAAAATGCAGGGCTGTAACTGAGCTCCATGGCGTGAGTGAAACACTTGTTCCCTCCGTGCAGAGCTGAACAGAGATGCCCTTACTATGGGACAGGAGCCACCTCGGGGCTGGGTTCAGGCTAGTAGGTCCAGGTGGCTGCAGGCTTGGTGATCCTGCTCCAGTCCATCACCTCCCTTCCTACTGTCCAGATTATTTCCCTACATTTTGGAGTTTTTTGCTGCTGGGTGTGTGGGGAATCAAGGGGAGTTTTCCAAATCAGAGCAGGCCCTGCCAGCTGGCCATGCCAGTGGTACAGGGGGACCTGGGTACCCACAGGAAGGCTGGGCATTCCCCTGTGTCCCTGAAGCCCTGACACAGCACCAGGACCCTCTGCCCACGGTGGGCAGTGACACCCAGAAGCGTTTTGCCTTTGTCAGTGTGAGTACCTCAGGCTGTGTGTGCATCCAGGCTGCCCAGCCGGCACCGCGGGCTGAACCAGCACCTGGGACGTCACCGGGCACCGTCACGCTGTGTGACGCAGCCTGGCATGGAGGAATGCCCCGTGGTTTCGATCCCATGTGAGCGCTGAGTTGCCTCGGAGGGCGTCCTCGCCCGGCGCTGACTCAGCAGCAGCCGCCACATGCAGAACCGCTCCAGCACCCTCCAGCCGCCGTCACGCGGGGAGACGGGGAGGACGTGGCTGGGGAGCAGGAGGCGTGGGGACATCGGGACAGCGTCGGGACACCCTCGGAAAGAGCGCAGAGAGAAACAGTGTGGCAGCTGATCCGTGCGGAGGAGGCTCCCACGCCGCAGGGCCGATCCAGGTGGGTGGCGGAGGTGGTGCTGGTCCCGTGATGGTCCAGTGCCAGCAGAATAGGGCTGGGTGAGCCGGTGAAGGGGTCACAACCACATAGCTCTGGAACTGCTCCTCCAGGCAGTGTGCCAAGTGAGCCTGGCTGGACTGCCCACCCCAGGAGGGAGAGAAGCTGGGGCCATGTTGGGCATCACCCAGCACTTAGATCGCTGCATTTCGTCTGAACTTGGGACGTGGGATTATGTTGCTGTGTTTTTGGGGCCATTCAGAGGGCGGCTCCGCTCTGCTCTGCTTGGCGCAGTGCAGCCCAGCTCGGTGCGGCCGTGCCAGCACAGCGGCTCAGCACCGCAGGAATGTGGAGCAGCAGGTTGTGCCCGGCCGGGCTGTCCGTGCTGGGGAGGGGACCCCACGCTGGCCACAGGTGGCTGTGCTGGGAGGTCCCATGTCCTTGTCCCTGCACTACAACAGCCATCCCCTCCGTGGCTTGGCTGAGCATGTGTACCGAGCTGAGCTCCAGTGCCTGACATGGGGACATTTTCCCCCTTTGCCTTGCCTGTGGGGCACACTTGCACCCCTGTGCTGAGCCGGGGAGCCCTCCCTGTGCTGAACATAGGTACGAGGGCAGTGGGGCTGGCCACTGGCATGGGGTCTGGGCAGCACTGGACCTGAGGGGTGCTGCAGAGGGGTGCCAAAAGCTGCCCTAGGGTGGAGGCAGGAGGATCTGAGCCGGTGTTGGGACTGTCCCCAGCTGTCGCCACGCCTGGCTGCCCCCCTGCAGACATTTTCCAGGTCAGGAGGCAGCATGTCCCCCCAGGCAGGGGGCGAGAACGGGGACAGGGACAGCAAGCCTCCCCCAGGCCTCGTGTCTGTCACAGTGTGTCAGGTGCTGTGTGCTGTGCAGGGACCCTGTTGGGGTGCAGATTCCGGGGGTGCTGGGGCCGACACGCTGGCACCCGTGGGCTGGCAGGGGATGCAGACATGGCTCAGCTGTGGCTCAGCCATGGCTTGGTGGGGCTGTGGGTGCCAGGGCTGGCTCCTGCCGCCAGCAGTCAGTGCTGGGAGAGGCGCTGGGCTGCACCCAGGAAGTTCGTGCACGCAGGTGAGCGGGTGACGGTGGCAGCTGCCTGCTCGGGGCAGCCACGGGAGCGAGTGAGGCCACAGCACGCTGGCCTCTGCCGTGCCCACTACTGCACCCGGTGAGTGCTGGGGCTTGCCGTCACCTCCCCGGGGCTCATCAGTGTCCCAAATTGGGACCCTCGAGGGCAAACTCAGAGCAGCTCGAGAAGGGAGTTGGGGGAGGGGGGTCTGACCCACATGTCCCCCTGTGTGCTCTGCCACTGCCTGAGCCCCTCTGGGTATTGGGCCCCCTCTGGATGCCCATCCCTGGTGAGGGGAGGTGCAGAGGGGTGCAGGGCTGATTTGAGTGCCCCCCCTTCCCGCTGTGGGCGGGCTGGTGCCTCTGTGCGACCGTTTTGGCGGCTGCGCTTATTGGGGTTGGCAGGGACCCAAGGGCGCGGGGTGCACAGGGCCCCACGCTGCTCTGAGCACACCGCGCTCGGGCAAGCACGAGTGGAAACCCCTCCACGTACTTTCCGAGGAGTTCCAGGATGGGAGCAGGGAGTCTGGGAGCAGCCCTGGAGTTTGCGAGAGGGCTGAGAGCTGAGGGAACAGCAGAGGGAATGGAGCAACGAATACATCAGCCCTGCAGGGTGGTGGGTGATGGAACCCTGGCCATGGCGGACGCACTCCTGGGAGCTGGCAATGCACCCCTGGGCATGGGTAATGCAAGGATGTAGATGAGGGATCCCTGGGAGCAATCAGTGCACCCCTGGGAGTAGGCGATGCACCCCTGGGTGTGGGCAATGCACCCCGTGAGCATGGACGATGGGCACATGCAATGCACCCCTTAATGCGGGCGATGCACCCCGAGCACCTGCGATACCGGCAGAGCATCAGTGAGGGGTGCTTGGCTCTCTCCACCCTACTCGCTCCCCCGGGGCGCCCCTCGCCAGGAGCGGGGCGCCCTCCCCGCCGGCCTCATTGGCCCCGGTGCAGTTTGAAGCAGGCGTGCGGCGCGGATTGGCCGGGGGGACGTTTCGGGTAGGCTCGGCGGCGGCGGAGGCGTGGTGTCCGCCTTCAAATAGGCAGCCCGGGGCCGGCGGCGTAGCCGAGGCGGTATCGCACAGCCCGGGTTGTCTTTGTCTGCCGCGGGGCGGGGGGCGCGGGCAGGGGCAGCATCACCGCCGCTCTCACTCCGGCCCCGCTCTCACTGCGGCCCCTCTTCGCAGCTGACGGCACCTGAGCCCTTCGCTGCCCGTGGCGGCCGCCCACCCCGTGCCCCGGTGCCGGCACGGAGGATGCCCGTCGAGGCGCTGCAAGCCGGTGACACCATGAAGGGGGTGACGGTGACGGCGCCTTTCACCTCGGCCATGCCCGTCCGCATCCTCCGCAAAGGCCCCTCGTATTTCCGCCGGCATGCTGAGCCGGGGGCCGGGAAGCCCAGCGCAGTGGAGAGGCTGGAGGCCGACAAGGCCAAGTACGTGAAGAGCCAGAGGGTCGCCAGCACCAAGCAGGAGCCGGTGAAGCCACTGCTGCTCAAGCAGCCCCTCTTCACCCCCGGGGTGCGCCGGGCTGTGCTCACCCCCAGCCGCAGGGCACCCCCAGGGCCACGCCGCGCTGAAGCTGCCAGCCCAAAGACCTCCCTTGACCTGGAGATTCTCAACAACCTCATCAACCTCTGTGACAGCCCCTTCCCCAAGGCGGAGAGCCCGCTGGGCAGGGAGTGCAGGTGGCGGGCGGAAGTGCCGGCAGCGGAGGGGGCTGCCAAGCCACCGGAGAGCCCTGCAACCACCAAGCCCACCGGCAGTGTGGCCGTGCGGAGGGTGGACGTCCGTCCCTGTGGAGCTCCGCAGAGCCCAGTGACACCGGTGCCTGCATCCCCCATCCCAGGTGGGCTGCCTGTGACCCCGTCCCGGAGCTCACCCGCCCGCCCCGAGAGTGCCCGTTGGCAGCCGCTGCTGCACCGCTCCAAGTCGGACCTGAGCGACCGGCTCTCGCGGGCCACTGCAGACCTGGAGCGCTTCTTCAACTACTGCGGCCTTGACCCCGAGGAGATGCAGGACATGGGGGCCGAGCGCTTCGCCCGCGCCAGCTCTGACATCGTGTCCCTCAAGTTCCACAGCGTGAGCACGGCCAGCTCAGAGGGCGGCCGCTCGCCACCCAGCGCTGCCACGCCAGAGGGGCGGCCGGCTGAGCGCGTGCCCTATGGCATCTCCATCATCGAGCGCAACGCCCGTGTCATCAAGTGGCTCTATGGGCTGCGCCAGGCCAGGGAGCCCCAGCAGGTCTCCGATGTGTAGCGCTGCCACGGAGGGTACCGGGGATGGGTTGCTCATAAGCAGGCAGTATTGATGGGGAGAGACCACAGGCTGGGCCCTGGGAGGAGCAGGGACCTCTTGGTGGTGGCAGGGCCTTTGAACTCAGCCCTCCTGTGCCACGACATCACGGACCTGGTGTGGTGGCTGGGCATCCCTTGTCAGACCCCTGTGCCAGCACTGGCGAGCCAGATCCCTGCAAGCCTGTGGGAAGGCATAGAACATGTGACCCTGGGTGTGTGGCTGGTCCCTGACACCCACAGGACCCCATGTGTGGCTGCCCTGCCTGCACTGCTGGCAGCTCCTGCCTGCCCTGCTCCTCACCAGCACCCAGGGGTGGGGTACAAGGGGCTGGTTCCCCCTGCATGGAACAGGGATACAGCTCTGGGGAAGGAGCTGCCCCCCTGTAGCCTCCCCTGAGGAGGTCCTGCTGCCTGGGATGGTGGCCATATCCTGATGGCTCTGTCTTATTTCTGAACGTCTGGGAAAAGCTGGGTGATTCCCAGGGTTGAGGGGCAAACCTGACCCCCTGCTTCAAGCTGCCCAGAGGGGTGTGTGTATGTGAGTGTGTGAGTGTGTGTGTCTGTGTCTGTGGCTGCCTGTGTCCCCCGCTGGCTGCCAGTGGGCGTGCAGCCCCCACCATGCTGGGCCTGGTATTTATGAAGACGATGGTTCCTCTTTTCTACTGTTTTTCCTGATATTTGATCTGTAAATAATAATAATAATGATAATGCAGCCAGTTTTATTAAATGCCTGTGTTTTGGAGGCTGTGTGTTCTCTCTTGAGGTGGTGGAGGTCGGGTTGGGATGGGACGCTTGGGGTGTCTGTACTCCGCAGGGCTGTGGGTGCTGCATGGATGGGTGCTGGAAGGGAATCACGGGTTCCATGCTGCTGCGTGCCAGCGCGGGGCCCGGCGGGCACGGCAGGGCGGTGGCTGGGGCTGGCAGGTCCCGGCAGAGCCCCAGCAGTCGGGATTCCCCTCTGTGCCATGGAAGCCCTCCCCTGCCTCCTTCCCTCGCTCTGGCAAAGCTTGGCCAGATCCCAGCTCCCCCAGATCTGGGAGGTGGGAGCGGCAATGGCAGAGACCTCCCAGGTGGGCTGGGATGAAAGTCGGCGCAGGGAGCACGTTGAAGATGAAAAGCACCCGTGTGTTCTCCCAGGGCAGCCTCGTGTGGCACCGCAGCCCTCCAGCACCTCAGGTGCCACCTGCGCCATGAGGTCCCTGTGCTCCTGATGTTTCCCATGCAGGCAGGTGTCTGCTGGGGAAGGTGACATCAAAGCCACCAGCACCTGTGCCCAAAGGACCCTACCTGGATCCTGAGTCTCCCTCGGGTGCCAACCCCCTCAGCAGTTGCTGGCCAAGGCAGCACCAGGGGCGTCCATCCAGTGCTTGGGGCCCCCAAAATAGCCCTCATGAAGAAGCATTTCCTACCCCAGCTTGATTCCTGCACTGTTGTTTGTCCACCCAACTCCACAGCCTGGGGTGCAGGATCCATCTGACTCCTACTGGGATCATCAGGTCTGGCTGCCGGGGATGTGGAGGGCAGGATGTGGTGTCAGGACGTGGTGACAGAGTATGGTGACAGGACACGGGGATGGCATCTGGCTGTGAGTCAGGCTGACAAAGTGCTCTGGGCAGGACACTCACACCCAGGGGATCCTTAATGACAGCACATGGGCACTGGGTGCCTCCCCGAGGAAAACACCCCGGAAACCAGAGGGTGACAGGGACCCTGGGCACCCGCTCGGGGACTGGCTTTGCCCTTGGGGAAATCTCTGAGGGAACCGGATCCTCACTGGTGGCTGGGACCGGCTGTGCTGCCAGATTCCTCAGCCTGGTGTGTCCCAGGGCTTGGTCTAAATTTGCTGCTATGGCTAAGGAGAAGGGGGGGCCCCCACCAGTCTCCAGCCAGGCAAGGGTTGAGCAGCCACACGTCCCCCAGGTGCTGCCAGTCCTTGGTGTGACTCTGGTGTCCCATGTTCTGCATGAGTCTGATCTGACATGGCCATCCAAAGCCCGGTGTGCTCATGATGCTGTACATGCACGTCCAAGGATTAGTGCGTGTCCGTATGTGTGCACATCCACGTGCACGTGTGTTTGGGAGCAGTATTTCGATGTGCACACGTGTGCAGATGCACAGGCAGCAGCCGTGTTCCAGAGGCAGGAGTTTCCATCTGACCTGCATCCATGAGACTGCCAGCATGAAACCCCGGCACAGACGTGTTCAGGCGCGTGTGTCCCCCCCGGAATGCCCCCCCTGTCTTGTGTCCCTGCTGGGGACAGCAGGACAGCCCCGTGCTCCCTATCACTTTCTGTGGCAGCTGCTTCCCGGTGGCTCCGGTTTCGTGGGGAGCGCAGCTGAGCCCGTCGGTTATTTCCAGAGAGGAGGGACAGCCGGGGAAGTGTCCATCACCCTCACCCTCTGTGCTGAGATTTCCCATGGGTGCCCCACGTGCAGGCAGGAGGTGCAGGCAGGCAGCCAGGACAGAAGGAAAACCGGCAGCACCGCCCCCCGTGTTTTCCATTTTTTAATTATTCCCCACTGATGAGCATCTTCTGGAAGCGCCAACAACATCACGTGCTTTAATCAGTGTTAATTAGCGGGTGCCTCGGGACAGTGATGAGGGCAGGCAGCAGGAGCCCCCCCGCTGCTGCGTGCACAGTTGGTGTCGGTGCCAGCACCCACCACCTCCCACCTCCCAGCCCCATCTTAAACCACAGCCCCTCCCCACTCACGACCTCCCCCCACCCACGGCCCCTTCCTGCCAGCCCAGTGTCTGCTCCCAGCAAGTGCTTTCCAGCACTGGGCCACCGACCATACCAGGATTGGTCCCCCTGAGGGACCCCCACGACATCTGCTGCTCTTCCTGTCCTTTCTGGGGGCTGGAGGAACCCACCTCCATCCTGTGAGGAGCAGTGCCTGTCCTGCCACGCATGGGGACAGTGGCTCGGGCCACGCTTGGAAGGGGACAGCCTGTGTCCCTCTGCAAGGCTGTGTCTGGGCAAAAGGGGAAGGAGGGCTGTCACCAGCCCTTATGCTCATGGGGATTCCTGTCCCACCCAGCTCCTTTAATCCTGCAGGAAAGTGGGATGGTGGAGGTTTTACAATACCCAAAACCACTGAAAAGGCAAAGCCCCCATTGTGCCTTGGACCCCCTCTGAAGGTACATGATCCCGGGGGTTCTCAGACTCCCATCACTGGGGGGGGGTCTTGGACCCCTGTCCCCAAGACAAAAGCCTGAGGCCCAGCAGAAATTTGGGGGAGAAGCTGAGGTGGGATCAGGGGGTTTCCATATGCTGGAGCCCACTCTGCTGGGTCTGGCTTTGTCCCGTGCCAGCACCTGCAGCACCAGCTGCACCCCTGCCTGCGCTTCCTCCAGCATGGCCATGGTGACACTGCAGGCTTCTGGAAAACAGGATAAACAAAAGTGAAAAATACAACTGGTGGAAAAGGTTCCCTGCAGTGGCTGGGGGGGTCTCAGATTCCCCCAGCCATCCCTGTCCCGGACTTTTCCCTCAGTGCTGGCACTGGCCGCGGCGCCGCTCCGACCGCCGGCGCGTTAGAAGCTGGTGGGTCGGATCATCATGCGGGTGCCCTTCAGGGAGTAGCTGGGCCCCTGGAAGTGGTGCCAGCGGATGCCATTGAGCTTGCGGATGTTGTTCCGGGCCGGGTAGTAGATGCCGTTCAGGTTGGAGAGGCCACAGGCATCGAACCACCATCCTGGGGGGAGGGAGCAGGGTGGGGGGGGTGGCATCATGGGCGGGCACCCACGGGTGCTGTGTGGGGGTGTCCCCCTGCTCCACTCACCTCCCGAGAGCATCTGGGCGCACTTGCAGAGACAGTTGTCGTTGTCAGCGTCGCGGGTGCTGAACTGGGTGCCCTGCAGTGCCAGGCCACTCTGCTGCCCAGCTGTGCCACTGTAGTTCTGCAGTGACAGCCTGTGCCCAGCAGGAACACAGCCACTGTCACTGCCGGCTGCCAGGGGGTCACAGAGCCCCCCAGCACTGCTCAGGGGGCTATGGAATGCCATGAGCTGAGCACAGCACGAAGGGATGCAGGCAGAAATCCTGCAGCTTCAGCTTGGCCTTCTGGCCTGGGGTCCCCAAGGGTGGAGGATGTTTTACACTGGGGCAGAGGGGACCTTTGAGTCTCCTCCAGTCCTCTTTGCCGGGGGTCAGCTTGGTGCATGCATGGGATGGATGGTGCAGGGGATGTCCAGGATCTGGTCCCACCTCCAGCCCAGCATGGAAGCCTCCAGCTGCCAGCCACCCTCCTGCCCATGGCCAGGAGCGCACAGTCATGGCAAGCTGGGCATCAGGAGCACAGCATCACTCCCTGGACACGGACAGCCTGGGGATGCCTGACACGCCTGGAAGTGCCTGGTGGCCACAGCTGTGTCACCTCACTTGCCCAAGCAATGAGACCCAGTGCGAGTGCCCAGGCTGCTGCCTGTGATAGGAACTTCTGCTGGGATGGCAAATCCTGCTGCCTTGATGCGATTTTATACATTAAAAATCAGTATCTCAAGAGCCCAGGGAGAGAAGAAGGAACAAGTGTCACAGTAAAGTGCCTGGTGCCTGGGATCATAACCGCACCAGGACAACCCAGTGAAGCCCCGGGTTATCCTGCATGCCCTGGACCACCACATCCAGCCCTTGCCCCTGGCCACTGCTGCCAAGAGGGCTCGGGGACAGCAGGATGGGAGTCCCCACAGTGCCTCTCTCCTACCTGTAAAACTGCCGCTCACTTCCCAGCTGGAATTTCCCGTAGTGGGCATACACCTGGCCACCCTCCCAGTCCTGCAGCTCGACACGCAGGGTGTAGGGCGCCCGGCTCGTCAGCAGGTGCACGGCCTCGTTCCCCAGCCAGTACTCCCCCGCCGCATCCCCGAAGCCCTGGGGAGTAGTAGGGTGGGCAAGTGCAGGGATGGCCCCAGGGTGCCCCCCTCCCTGGTCAGGCACACACCTGCTTGTACTCCCTCCAGTTCCTCTGGAAGCTGAGGCTGCCATTGGCACGAAGCTGGATGATGGTCCAGCCCCCTCGATCCGTCTCCATGTCACAGTATGCCTGCAGAGGGGAGTGAGGGACAGGCTGGGGGTGGCGTGGAGTGGGCGGACAGGGGCATCCCTGCCAGGCTGGGCATCTCAGCGTGGGTGCTCCATGGGTGCCAGGGCTTGCTGAGGGGCTGGTGCCATGCCCAGTGACTGGCTGAGGGGTCTCTCCTCCCTTCATGGCTGTGGGCAGGGGCTGGGTATGGTGCTTACAGGTCAGGGTGCCTTTAAAATCACTTCTATATCCCCATTTGGAAGGCTGTGCCAGCCCTGCTTTCACCCCGTGGTGATGCCCTCGCCCCTGACCAGCCCTCAAGGCTGGATAGGGTGGGGAAACTGCCCTGGGGTGTGCCAAGCAAAAGGGATACACACTCTGGTCTGGGGCTGGTGTGCACTGGGTGGGCAACACCCCAGGGTGATGCAGGGGAGCCCTCTCTGCGCCATGCTCACCTTTTTGGGCTCACTGAGGTTGGCGATGTGGAGGGTGTAGATGCCACTGGCACGGACGCCTGCCCGGCGCACCTCGGCACAGTCCTGGAACTGCTGTTCCTGCCCAGGTGACATGGCTGAGGCAGAGGGGACAGTGAGAAGGCAGAAACCCTGTCGGCCCCACAGCCCTGCCTGGTTTTGCTGCTCTTCCCTCTCCCTTTGGATGCCTTTGTGCTCATGGATTAGTTTTCTTCTTTCTGCACCATCTCCCGAGGGCTGGGCAAGGCAGCTGTGCCACTGGGGCTGCTACCAGCCTAACCCTGCAGGTTTGCCATGGCTGGCAATGGCATCGGGCCATGGGGGCTCCAAGCTGCTCCTCAGATGCAACGAGTGGATCATTTTCTAGTGGAAGGTGTTCCTACCTATGGCAGGGTGTTGGAATGAGATGAGCTTCAAGATCCCTTTCAACCCAAACCACTCTGGTTGTATGATTCTATGATTTTTGAGGTGAAGTCGCTCAAACTGAGAAGACCAGAAAGACACCCTGGCACCCTCCTTGGGAGGGTGAGGAGCTTCCCCACTGGTCCCACTCTTCCCACACACCCTGCTCACCTCTGCCCTGGGAGACAAGGCGCACCAGGCTCTGGACAGACTGCAGGAGCTGGAGCTGCTGGCGCTGGAGCAGGCTGGTGTTGGCGCTGGCAGCCAGCAGCGTCTTTTCCATCTCCTCGATGGTGCCGCTCTGCCGGCTCAGCATCCGCTGCAGCTTCTCCTTCTCCGAGTGGGCCCCTGCCAGCTCTGCCTGCTGCTTCGTCTCCATCTCCAGCACCCGCACCTCCAGGATGCTGGGAGTGGGATGCAGCAATGATGGGGGTGGCAGAGCAGAGCCAGCCCCAGCTGTGGAGTCCCAGTGTGTCTGCAGGGACCCATTGCTGTCCCCATCCCCTCTGCACCCCCCCGAATCGCACCCCCACCTCTGGGACATGTCCAGCCAGGGGAACCCAAAGCCCAAGAGGCCATGCTGGGGCTGTGCAACCCCGCAGGGACCTCAGTCAGCACCTGGAGGGGTTCAGACCCCCTCAAAGTGCCGTGTGAGGTGGGAGAGACCAGCCTCCCTATGGGGTCCAAGGGCTGTGGGGGTCTCTGAGCCACCCCAGCCCCTACTTGTTTCTGTTCTGCAGCTTGTGGATCTCGTTGGTCTGCAGCAGCAGCTGCTTCTCCAGCTTGGTGGTGGACAGGGAATTCTCCTGGAGCTGCATCTCGATGCGCCATGTCTGATTCAGCACCTGCCTCGGGAGCAGAGGGGAGTGTTGGCATCAGCAACCGGAGCCACACCACATCCCTGGTGTCACAGGCCTGGCAGGTCTCTGGCACACGGCCCCGGTACCTCTGCCACTGGTCCTTTAAACCCTGCGTCACCTCAGGGAATTGCTTTCATCTGCAGACAAACTGTGCCACTCACCACGGTCTCAGGGTGCTGGGGACATAGGGACACGTGCCATACCTGGGCCTCCACGTCGGTGAGCTTGCGGCTCTGCTCGGCGCTGCGGTTGAGGAGGGAGCTGCCGATCTCCAGCATGGTGGCAGTCTGGTTCTGCGCCGCCGTCTGCCGCAGCTCCGCCATCTCCGGCTTCATGCTGCTCTGGATGTAGCTCTCCAGCTGTGGAGGGGAGTGGGGATGCAGTGGGTTATTCAGGCACCTCACTGGATTCCTGTCTCAGCACCCTGGCTGAGCCGGGCACCACTGGGCACAGCCCCCAGGCACAGCCCTGCCTGTCTCAGCACGGCACGACCTGCCTCAGGGCCCTTAGAATCTTATCAGAGGACAAAGCGAGCTGAGCTGCTGCAGGGGAGGCTCCTCAGGCACTGGCTGCCAAGATTCCTGGGCTGTGGTACCAGCTGGGGCCTGGCACGGGCTTGTGTGTACCCAGGTGTGTTGGCAAGCTGGGGCTGATGCCCAGCTGGGGTGGCCTGTGCCATGCACCGGGCAGGGAGTGGCCAGCATTGGCATTGGCATCCGCACAGGCACTGGCATTGGCATCAGCTGTCAGCCCCCAACCACTGGGGATCCCAGGGCTGGGGATACGGAGGGTGGGGGGACACCAACAGCTGGGGAAAGCGTATGTCCAACACCCACTGCTGCCCCACCACGTGGAAGTACTCGGGGCTGAGAAGAAGCTGGCTGCAGACACAGCTCGGACACAGCTGAGATGCCGCTTCCGCTTTCCCAGCCCGCGGGGGAGCCGCCTTTCCCAAAGGCTTTGCTATTTCTGGCAGCCCCGCCATGAGGTTCCCATTCAGCCCCTCCCCAGGGCGATGGCCTCGGTGGGGGCACAGTCCCTCGGCGGGGGCCACAGGGAGCGGAAGGGGCCACGCTGCCGCCCACGCTGGGAAAGCAGCCCCTGAGAGCAGGAGGGATGGGGGCTGCCCAGCTCCCTGCAACCCACAGATCCTGCTGTCCCTGCAGTGCCCAGATCCTGCTCCCTGCCTGAGCTCCCCAGAGGTGCAGGCAGAGCCCCACATGCCCCTGTGTCTCGTGGGGTTGTGGACCAGAATCAGCAGGATTGGGATGCCGCTCTCCAGGTGCTGCGGCAAGCCGGCAGCGGTGACGGGATGTTCTGCACCATGATGAGAATGCAGTGATGCCAGGATGCTCAGCACTGTCGGGGGCAGGCAGCAGTGCCAGGATATTTGGCATTGTGATGGGCAGCGGTGCCAGGATGTTCAGCACCATGGCAGGCAGCAGTGCTGGGACGCAGCGGGCCAGGCCACAGGGCTCTGCACTTGTTTGGTGTGACGAAATCCCACTGTTCCCTCCTCCCCAGCACCAGGCAGTGGCAAAACCATCACCCCACTGCAAGCACCCATGTGGGGCAGGAGGGTCTTGGGGCAGGAAGGTCCCAGGGCTGGGCATCCCAGCTAGCGCTCCCTGCACCCGCTTCCCTGAAGATTTTCCCTTGCAGGAACATGCTCTTGGGAAGGAAGCAGGGAAAGGTCGGAGAGTCGCGTCTGGAAAACATTTCCCTGAACTGAGGGATTGCTGGAGAGTTTCCCTTTAACCACGTCGTTAATCTTGTTGCTTCACTGGGCTTGGGGAGGCCTTTTCTCCCTCTCAATCTTTCTTTTTGCTTTTTTTTTTTTAAATAAACATATCTGTGAGCCGAGGGCAGAACATACCCATGGAAAAGGTCAAGCTGGCATGGGGAGGGCTGAGAGACCCAGAGCCCTGGATCCTGGCCCCAGCAGCTCCCTGGGAACTGGAGTGGGGCACATGGTCCCCAGCCATGGGTGGCACAGGGGACACAAGTGGGCCAGGCTCTGTGCCGAGGACAGGGAATCTGGCATCGTCTGTCCTTCATCTCATGGGTGCTGAGGTGAGCTGGGTTCCCCTGGGCTCAGAGGGTCCCACCAGCCTCATTTCTCCATCATAAGGGCAGAGCAGCTGAGGCAGGACTGTGGTGCTGTGAGTCACTCCAAAATGCCACCCTGGAGCAGGAGGAACCCCAGCCACCCGCTGTCCCCATGCTGGGATCCCGCTGCTCACAGCTGGATGATTCTGTGCTGCCTTCTTGCAGCCACATCCCTCTCCTGTCCCCATCCCTATCCTGCCCTCGCATTTCTAAACATTCCACAAGCACCAGCTGGGGGATCCTTGAGCCAGAGATGGGTGGAAAACTCCCCACCTGCTGCCCACACCAGGGTGAGCATCAGCCCCTGTGCCTCAGGTGCCTCAGAGCTGCCAACCTGCCACTGTCCCACTGGAGACCCCATCCCACCGCAGCCTCCTCCAGACCCAGTGGCACCATCAAATGTTTGTGTTTGAACTAAAATTAATTCCCCCTGAGACAGGAGCAGCCAACGTGTCCTGGTGTGCTGGGTTCTTGCCATGTCCCTGTCCCCTACTGCCATGGGGGGCTGCACATGGGGGTTCTGGGGGCGGCTAGTGTTGGGCATGCCTGAGGAGGCATGGGGAGCCCTGTTGGGTACAAGGGGGCCTCCCAATTCCTTGGAATCCAGCAGGGCTCCCCATGCCAGGGCAAAGCAGACAGGGATGCAAAGTTGTTTACGATCTGTCCCTGAACCCGATGCCTCTTTTGAGCCCTGGTTTGTTTGTTCAGGGCTGGAGTCTGACCAAAACAAGCCTTCTTGGGCAGCTCTGCTGAAATTTGGGAAGCCGAGGAACAGCAGAAAAAAAATAGCTGCAAGCTCCCTCTACAAGGAGAGAGCCATGCTGCAGAATAGGGTGGGGTGGGGTGGGATGGGATGGGGAGGCATGGGATTGTTGTGATGGGATGGATGGATAGAACAGGATGGGGATGGAATGGGGTACTGGCTGCCCAGTGCTCCACTGCCTTGTGCTCCTTGAGGCTGTGGTGAGGGGCACTGCTGCCCACAGCTGGCCAGATGTGCAGTCCCACTTTGCCTGTGGCTGCCTGCTCTCGACAGGGCCATGTGCACCTGCGGCGGGACCCCCGCCCTCTGCCTTGTTTGGCCGTGTCCAAAGGCTGCTCTCATCCTGAAAGAAGCTCAGAGCTGGCCTGGGCACAGGGCCCCCAGGGCACAGGGTCCCCAGGACGGTGTGCACCTAGCAGACCCAGTAGATCCCACAGTGACGGGCATTTGGTGCCACCAGCCAGGTTGTTGCTGACCCTGCTGATCCCTTTGCAATGTCCCGGGCTGGCTTCCAGCAGAGCCATGGTTCAGCGTTTTCCCAGCTCTTGAGGAATTTGTTCTCTAGGATGGCTGAGCGGACAAGGAACAACCCTGCACGTCCCTGCTGCCTGCCCTGTCCCCCACAGCCGGCGTGGCTACCCAGGCAGTGTGGCTGGCACAGGCCATCCCCGGGACCCCCACGCAGTGTGTTGGCCTTATCCCGATCCCCAGGTGCTTCAGGGGCTCAGCACATACCGGGGACATCACCCAGGAAATGGGGGGACAAAGGCACACAGGTCTCATTGCACCCTGCTTGGGCACCAGAGGACATGGATGTGGCCCTGCTGGGTTAGTGACAGCTGGGGACAAGCAAGTTCCTCTCTTATCAGCACAGGCACCCTGTGTTCCTGCATGGGGAGTGGGGTTCAGGGCCCCCCAGGGATGTGTCCCCTGGGATGAGCTATTCCTGGCTCTGACGCAGGCAGCTGCGCTCAGCTGCTGGGGGCTCCAGGAAGGAAATGCTGCTTCCTGCCTCAGGCATTGGGGACGGGGTGAACTGGAGGGGGCTGGGGGTGACAACCCTGTGGGTGCGCAGCCTCTCTGGTGTGGCACCCCACTTGCCCCACCCTGCACCAACTTTGGACCACACAGGAACCACAGGTCCCACACAAAGTCTCACCAAGCACTGGGAGCTTTTGCAAAGCCCAGAAGAGGGAAAATGATGAAGCTGTAGAGATTTTGGTGGCCCCCACCCTTAAGATCCTCACCCTGTCGCTAGCCAAAATGCTTCCCAGTATCCTCACCTGGAATGGGGTATGCTGAGCCCCAAGGGATGCCTGCCATGGCTAACCCAACCAGGACTACGAGGAGCCCTGTGGCAGGGATGGACAGGGAATATAGCCTCTGTGGGAAGTGATGTGGGTGAATGATCTGCAGCACCCATGAACTGCAGCACCCGCAGCACCCATGCCCTTCATGGATGCACCTGATGCCAGCTGCACACCTGCAGGGAAAAGCTGACCAGGCCACTCAGGTGGGCATAGAGCTCAACGCCCCCAGCTGTGCCACCAGAGCAGGAAGTGACACAGGGACGCTGCATGTGTGAGTGCGGCACACAGACCCCTGCCCACACCACCCCGCTGCCTGTCCCTCTCCAACACACACCCCACACGCCACATCCCACACCCTACCTTCAGCAGCCACTGGGTGCTGTTCTCCAGGATCCTCTCGAGGTGCCGCAGGCGCTGGGCAGCCCCGTGTGCGGCGGTGCCGGCCGGCGAGTCCCGCTGGAGCAGCACGTTGGCCGGGCCGGGGACAGGACCGGGGGAGGGCGGGCAGGGCAGCGGGTCAGCCTCGGGCAGCACGAAGGTGTAGCTGCAGTGGCCGTGCTGCACGCGGTGGTAGCGCCGGCGGCCGCCGCCCTCCAGCGCCCGGCGCTGGGCTCCGGCAGCGCACAGAGCCGTCGTGGCACAGGTCAGGGCCACGAGGCCGAGGCTGAGAGCCCGCATGGCGCGGGGGTCCCCGCGGTGCTGGGGTGCCACGGCAGGGGATGCGCCGGCAGCTCGCTCTGTGCCGGGATGGGTCAGTGGGCGCTCGCCGCCGCGTCGAACCGCGGCGATTTCGGCATTTCCTCCCTCTGAGCCGGCGCTGGCCGCCCCGGCCTTTTATCGCCAACCCTCGCAGGGGGAGAGGGGAGAAAAAAAAAGAAAAACAAAGGAAAAAATCTGTTTAAAAACAATACTTCTATCTTTTTTCTTTCCTCTGAGTCCACTGCGGGGAGATCAAGTTTCACACGTGATCTATAAATGTCTCTCACACACGCACACATACACACACACACACACGCACACGCACTCACACACACTCGCACACGCAGCCCTGTCCCTCCCCCGGCCGTTCTCTGTGCTACTCATTGCACCTCCCGGAGTGGGCAGTGCCACGGCTGCACCGAGCCCTCCCACCCTCCAGCCCTGCACCCAGCGAGTCCCCCCGATCAGCACCCGCTGGAGCCCTCCACACCCAGGCAGCCCCATCCCGGGGAGCACAGCTCCCTCCCCATGTCCCGGCTATTTATAATGCCAGCGGGAGCCAGGCCTGGATTTGGCCGCTCTGGCTGTGGGATGAGCCTGTGGGGATCAAGAGGGGGACTGTGTCCCAGGCAGAGCTTGGCAGGACGCAGCCTGACTGTGCATGGGGCTCGACGTGCCCAGCTCCCAGGCGGGGGTTCAGCCGGGGGCTGATGGACTCCCACCAGGACTGGGGTTCACCACGTCTGCCAGCCCATGTACTGGGATAGGATCTAGGCTGTGTACCCCAGGAGTGGACAACCCCAGTGGTGGAGACAGGCTGCCAGGAGCATGCCTGAGCATCTCAGGAGAGGGGAATCTTCACCAGCCAGAAAAATCCCTTGGTGCTTCCCAATCCCTGTGGAATGGCAGTCCCAGTGTTACAATCGCCTCTTGCTCCAGTGCTGGCTCAGGCAACGAGCGGTGCTGGTGGTGCTTTAAATAAAAACGTGAAATAAATCTTTCCCCAGTATTGTGGTGCTGGGGGGCCAAAGTAGGGTGCCCCCCCCCCCCAGGGACCCAAGCTACAGAGCTGGGGAATGTGGGGTTACCACCGTGGCCACAGCCAGCATCCCAGTCCCCCTCCGGCAGCAACTCGTGGGAATGGGGAAAACAGGGACGCAGGAGCGATGCCGGGGGTTTAATCCATTTATTTGCCATGAAGCGATCGGAGGAGCTGCTCCAGCAGCTTCGTGCCGGCTCTGTGGCTGGCTCGATGCTGACACCCAGCGCTCCCGACCTGAAGGGTCTGTGCAGCCCCCGCGGCCCCGACACCCCGCGGCCAGCCCCGGCCTCCCCCTGCTCACGCTCAGGGCAGGGACGGGGGCCTCGGACCCCGGCAAACGCCAAATGCAGAGCTGTCTGCGGCTGGGGCAGCGATTTGAGCACACACATGGTAAATACAGCAACACAGCCCTCCGTGCCTCCGGACACACACGGTGTGGCTGCTGGCTTGGAGAGACAGACCAGCACGGCGGGGTTCAGCACCCCACGGGCGTGCCCCGGGTGATGGCTCGGAGTGAGTTGCAGCGCTGCTTCCAACACATCCCGGCTCGGGGATGCACGAGGGAGCAGCATTCCCTGCTCGGGCTGGCACTTGCACTGTGTGTGTCCCTGTCCTGGACCAAATACAGCTGCTGTCACCCCAAATTCCTGTGCCCACATCCAGCTGGGAGAGAATCTCTTCTAGCCTCTCTGTGAGCCTGAGGATGGGAGGATTTGGCCCTTGGGGGTGCTGAGTGCTAGGCTGGCATGGCCCCAGAAGGGCTCAGTCTGGGGGCCCAACTGCCCTCCGAGCCCCAGTACAGCAGGATTTGGCCCGTGGTTGTGCTGGTGGGGATGCTGAGCACCAGGCTGGGCTGCTGTGAGCAATGGCATGGTACCCAGAGGCATCCCAACCCTGGAACTCCTGCTGCTTCCCAGGCCAGTGGCTGAGGATAGGAGACACTATCGAGCACCCGGAGCAACTCAGTGGTGCACTCTGCTCACAGCACTCCTGTAAAATCGGGACCCTGTGGAGCCAGGGCATCTCCCAGCCCTGGGGAACAGTATCCAGACAGACATCAGCTTCATTAGCAGGGTCCAACTCCCGGCCTAACCCCATCCCACCCGTCTGGAGGAAGGGAAGGGATGGAGCAGGCTAGTGGAGAGGGAAAACCAGAGGAATAAAGCAGCCACCCCCTCCCCAAGCCCTAGGGCTTTGCTTTGGACACCGCAAATTAGATTTTCTGAAAAGGAAATGTTTTACAGGCCATAAATTGTCTCAAAAGAAAAGAGGGAAGGGGGGACAGAGAAAATTGTGCAATTTTTTTTTTTTTTTTTTTTTTTTTTTTTTTTTTTGGTGGATGGAAAAACAGGGGTGATGTGGCCAGAGCACCGGGCAGGAGGTGCTTGGGAGCTCCCACCATAGTGCTCTGGCTCCTTGGGTTCTGGTGCCTGCTAGGTGCCCACATGCCGTTCTGTCTTCGGCTTCTTCTGTCGCTTTTTGCCTTTATTTTTGGGTTCGGTTTTCTCTGCAACAGAAAAAAGGAGGCAAAAAGGAGGGCTCACTCGTTGGCCAGGCAACATGATCCAACCCGAGCCCCATCCATGGGATGCTGATGCCATATCCTCCGTCAGAGGGTTAGTGCTGGACCCAGTTTCTGATTTTGGGGACCCCAGAGCCCGCTCTGGGTCATGAAACAGTGGCATAGGTCTATGGGGGGTCTGGGTGTTCTGGTGTCATGGGCAGAGCAATACTGGTGTGTTGTCCCCACAGCTCCCACAGCTGAACTCTGAATCCTGATACCCCAAAATCTCCAGGAATGGGCTTAAGCAGCTCAGCCAAAGCAGGAGCTGCCCAGAGACACCCCAACTTCTCTCTGAGCAAGGACTGTGGATGTTGGAGAGGAACAGTGACTACACCAACATCCAAAAGCCATGGCACAGCCATGCCCAGCTCTGCCATGGTGTGGGAATGTGCCTCCCTTCCCTCTGGAGAGGAAAGTGCGAAGGTTCTGCCCACCACCGTGGGACCCAGACAGCTCCTGGCAGGATTTGGGCATGGTGGGAAGCAGGGTGGCTTCAAGGTGCATCCATGCGTAAGTGCTAATGCTCTCCCTGCAGATGCTCTCCATGTGTGGATGGCCCCCACCCCAGTGGCACAATTGATGTGCTGGTGAGCCTGGATGCATCCCAGTAAGGTCAACACGCATCAGCTTTCCAGGGTCAGGCTGTTGGGATCCAAATCTCTGCTCACCCTGAGGAGCTGCCCTACACACCTCTACTCACCCTGAGCCCTACACATCCTCCAGCTGGCCGAGATGTTGGTGCTGAGACGCCAAATAAACACGGATTCAGGATAAACCCTGCCATGCCATGGGCTCAAATGGGTGGGGGCTCTATGCTGGGGAGTGGAAAGGTTGCCACAAAAACTGGGCAGCTTTGTCTCCCCTTCCTACCTTGTGCCCACCCCAGTCCAAGTGACATGGGGGGTTCAGTGGTGCTCTCCCCACACAGCCCTTCCACGAGGGGCACTGGGATCATGACTGTCCCTGGTGCTCTGTATGCCAGTGCTGCTGTCCCCAGTCCCTTCTGAGGACTCCAGCTCTTGTCCTGCCTGGCTGTTTCTCGGCTCTGATCTCCCAGACAGTTGCCACCCACAAAGGAGAGGGCACGGCATGCACGCCAAGCGTCTGGAGAGCGGGACAGACACCCAAGGCAGATTTACAGCAGCGTGAGGGGTTTGTGCCACGGCCAAGCGTGGCGGCTTTTCCCTTCCAGCCGCCTGGATGGCTCAGAAGTGGTGGCACAAATCTCTCATCACACAGTCGGGTCCGGCCGCCTGCCCTGGCTCGCCCGGGCTGGGGGTGTCTCGGATGCATCAAGTGAACTCCTCGTCCTCCTCCAGCATCTGGATCCCATAACCCAGCACTTGGCCAGGCGGGCAGGAGCCTGGGAGCGAGGGCCGACGCGCGCTCCGCCGCGGTGGGGACACCGAACAGCCTGCCCAGGAGCAGGAGACACGGAGGGGCTGCCCTCTCCTGTGGGGGCTGCTTGGGGGACACTGATGGGATTCCTTCTGCTGGGCAGGGGACAGACCTGTGCCTGAAGCAGACCCCAGATAGCAGCCTCAAGAGTAGAGTCCTGCCATTCCCAGAGCCCATCACTACAGCCTTCTTCAAACTTGCAGGAGCAGGAGCCCAGGCAGAGGCAGGAGGCCAAGTGCTCTTCTGGGGTGCCAGTGCCTTCACAGAGGAGTGCCCTCGCAACACAGGCACTGCA
Organism: Atrichornis clamosus; assembly: GCA_013400975.1. NCBI lineage: Eukaryota > Metazoa > Chordata > Aves > Passeriformes > Menuridae > Atrichornis > Atrichornis clamosus. Next base: position 33,964 of record WBMZ01009275.1, on the reverse strand, counting down.
GTCTCTGTCAACAGGACCCGCTGTGTGCCAGGCAGGGCTGGGCACAGGCACGGTGTTGTGGTGCTCCAGGCAGCCTGTCCTCCCACGCCAAACTTCTCGCATCAAACTGTCACCAACTCTGTGGGTCCGGAGCTGGCGCAGACCAGCAGGGAGGGGAACATCCTCAAAATCGATGCCACCTGGCACCCCAAAGACGTGAGTCGGGACCTGGGTGGGGAAGGCAATCAGCTCCTCTGCGCTGTCAGCAGGAAAATATTAATGATTGATGGTGCTGGGATGAAGCCACTCTCCTGGCTCTGCAGCCCCAGCCCAGTACGCACGTCCTCTGCTATTGCCCCCCTTCTCCATCCTTTTTCTCTCCACCCTCACAAGTCCTGTCCTCTCTCATCCCCGCCACGCTGGCGGTGCCGGCCGGCTCATCCCACGGCACAGAGTGATCCCGCAGCTCCGAACCGCAACCCTCGGTGGCTCAGATCTGCTGCCAGGCACTACAGATCGGTATCTCATGCATCCCCCTTTCTGCCAGTTATTAAGTGGAGATTTATTAGGATAGCTTCAGTCCAGCCGCCTGCATCCAAAAATGACATCAGCCATGTCCTGGTTCCCATCACCAGCCCTGCACCCGTGCACGCACCGCCCAGACAGAGCCTGCCACGGGTCTGAGTGCTGTGAAAGGTGGGGGGATCCCTGAGCTGGGGAGCCCCTGGCCTGGGGACAAGGTGGGGGAAAGTGCAGGAGCATGAGTGAAGCTTTGGCCAGAGGAGCCATGGAGGGGGACTCTGCCCTGGCATGTCTCTCAAAACTTTGGCCATCAGAAATTCCCTGGGTGATGCCCTCCTGCTCCACAAGCACTCCAGGTATTTGAGGAACTCAGAGGTTTTTGCAGGAACCTCCCCTGTGGGTCTCAACCCTCCTTACTCACAGCTGCGGTGCAGAAAGCCTCCCTGGCAGAAAGCTTCTCACATCGTGGCAGGATGGGAGCTGGAGCTCGGCAGCCTCATCCCACCACAGCAGTTCATGCCAGTGCCCAGCCCAGCCCAGCATGGAAGGGGACACCGGCTGGTCCCAGGCAGTCTCAGAGACTACCAGGTGGGAGCAGCCAGTCCTAGGGCTGCTCAGCATATGTGCTTGAGATGACGGCTTTCCCTAGAATTTCAAAATGCTTGGGAGATGACAGCATGGCTCGCTGGCCACTGCCAGACCCCTGCTGCCACTGTCCTCCTCCTGCGCCTCTCGAGCCTCACTTTGGAGGAGCACAAAGCTGACCCCAGGCCCGGTGGCGACGTGCTCACCTCCCGGGCAGTGCTTCTTCATGCGGCACCTCCTGGTCTCCAGCAGCGCGGGGCAGGCAGTCCCCTCCTCCCGGGCAGCCTCCGGCACCTCCCGCACCCGCGTCTCCACACCCCACTTGCAGCCGCAGGTCCGGCTCTCGTGGGTGCAGGCGCTCCACTCGCTCCACGGCCCCGGCTCGCACGTCTCTGCAGGGACAGAGGGGCAGAACGGGACTGGTGACCCCGCGGCACCCAGGCACGTCCCCAGTGACGGCGGGCACAGGGTGCCGGTGCTGCTTACCTTGGCACTCGCGGGTGCCGGGCTGTGTTGCAGTGCCGGGCGGACATTGCCGAAAACACTGGCCCTTGTACAAGTAAAACTTGTCCTTGCACTTCATGCAGAAGTCTCTGCTGAAGCAGCTCTCGCAGCTGGGCGACCTGCACTCTGCCGGGAGGGAGGGCCGGTCAGCGGGACAGCCCGGGGCACGTGGCAGCGCCGGCACCCACCAGGGACCCAAAACCTGCGGGGTCCAGGCTGCAGCTCTGGGCAAGGGAAAAGGAGACGAAGCTCCCCAGCCCAGCCACCCCTGGATCCAGTGCCACCAGGGATGCTATGGGAAATGAAGCCATCGCCCTTCCCACAGCACTGGGACCCGCAGGGTGGTGAGGGGAGAGGGGGCACCAGTAGGAGCGGAGGGACCCCGGCTGGCGCGGGACGTACTTGTGCATCTGTTGACCTCCAGACCCCGCACACCAAAGTAGCCTGGGGGACAAGTGTGGACGCACATCCCGTACTGGCGGATGCCGTCCCTCCAGATAAGAAGGAAGAGCCGGTGGTGGCAGGTGATGCAGCCATTGTCCTCAGAGCACAGGACGCAGCCCGTGCAGTTTTCCAGCAGGCCGGCACTTGCTGCGGGGACAAATGGAGGAGAGGGGCTGTGGCATAGGTGCCGAGGTGCCAGGGAGGGTCCCAGCTCCATGGCAGCCCCTCTCTGACGCACCAGGGTGACAGCACCATCCTGTCCCCCTGCGACACCTCCCCACCTCTCTCCGTTCCTCAAATCCCTGCCTCTGCCCACGCTGGCAGCAAGGGGACACCAGAGCCACTTCTCCCCTCTTGGGCATCACTGATGGCCTCCCTCACCCCAAGGTCCAGACTGAGAGTTCACCCCAAGCCCAGCGCTGCCCATGGATGCCAGCCTGAACCCCATCCCCAGCTAGCCATGCCCATCCTGTGGGAAGTGGAACAATCACTGGGTCAGTGGGTAGAAATATACTCTGACCTGGATTAATCAGTTGATGCCTGTTAAGTGTCAGGGGACAAAGAGCATTTTGGATGCACTCAAGAGGAGCCGAGGTAAGGATCTGTCTGGTTGCTCAAGAGCCTCTGCTGCCTCCCTGGTTGCCTGCACCATACTCCCAACCTGTGAGAGGGTGACTGACCCCGAGGTGGGCTCTGCTCCCAGGGACAAGGACAGGGTGCCAACACCCATCAGCCCACAGAGACACCACCAACCGCTCCCACTCCCTGAGCCCACAGAAAAGCAGCCTGGAGGGATGCTCCTGGCACAGGGGCACTTCGGGAGCTGGGGAGCTGAGCACTAAGCTCTGGGGGCTACACATGCCAGGTTGTCTTTTTGCAACCCCAGGCTGGCTGGGCATCACAAAAGACGCCACCGAACTGCTGCATGCAGCCATTCAACGCCTTCACTGTGCCCAGTGTGTTGGGGAGTGTTTGCTTGGCTCTGGCACCATAGGCTGAGTAGTGGTGACAATGCCAGTGCTGCATGCTTGGGTCCTGGGCTCTACAGAATCACAGAATCACAGAATGGTTTGGATTGGAAAGGACCTTAAAGATCACCTCATTCCAACCCCTTGCCATGGGCAGGGATGCCTTCCACTAGGCCAGGTTGCCCCAAGTCCCATCTGCCTGCTGGGTGCTGCCCAGCACGGACATGGACACAGTGCCGGGAGTGATGCCTGGCACTGGTTCCCTCTGGCTCCAGGAGCTGCACCAGAAGGGTCCCACGGCTCTGGGGTTTGGGCACAGGGGCTGGTGGAAACAGTGGTCAGTGCTGGGCAAGCCAGGGAGATGCTGGCAGAGGATTCTGGCCGATGGTGATGGCAGACAATGCCTCACAGCCCTGTGTGCTGGTCCCTGGCATGAGCCAGCCCCTGGTGCTGTGGTGCCATGCAGTTGTCCCCAAATGGGCTCATCCCAGTCCCTTTGCTGGGGCACAAGGTCTGGGACAGCAGCAGTGCCAGGAGCCTTCATTAGAGCTGCGTCTGCTGGGAGCGCTAACGAAGCACCTTGGATCCATTAAGTTGTTATGGTCTCTGTTACATATTTACCAAACGCTGACAACATTTGTGTTCCTGGCTGCAGCTGTGGCGGCTTCCCTGGAGACCCGTGGATTTACGAGCCTCTTTCCCTTCCCTAATTCTTTTTGATGTTTGTTTTCATTTTTCTGCTCTCCTTCCACCCCCAGTCAGGGTAGAGAAGATGGGGAGCCCTGGATGGGCTCTGGGGTCCTCTTCCTCTCCTTCCTCTCCAGTTTCCACTGGCTTTGAAAACAGCCCCGTGGTGCAGAGCTGGGAGAAGCGGGGTCATGCTCCTCCATCACCCTGTAGTGCTGGCATGGCACACACACCTCTGCCACCAGGAGTGACATTGGGAACCACCACAGAGCACAACAGAATGTGGCTCACACCGAAACCATGGGACTGGGGATTAGGGACAAGTGGTGGATTCTCCTCCCCCTGCCCAGCAGCGATGGCAGAGTGCAGGGCTGAGCTGAGGAGGGCACTGGGCAGGGGGCAGAGTGGTACCTGAGCTGTGCTGGACATCGGTGTGACCTGCCCCAGTTCTGCTCACCCTGAGTCCAGTCCTGCCGGGCACAGGGAGTCTCCAGGACACTGAACTGCCCAGACCACAGATCCCAGTGGCAGTGGGGAGGCTGTGAGGTGCTGCAGCATCCCTTGTGGCTCCTGGGCTCTGGGGACTGTGCTGGCCCTTCCGTGATGTTTATCCCAGGGGATATAACATGTGTCTGGGGCACGAAGCCATGGCTGGACACCCAGGTGCTGCCAGGACCTGAGGCCCTTGGAGCACTGGGATACACAGCATCAAGCATCAGTAGCTGGAGCCCCTCTGGTGCCAGGCTGTTTCCCATCAGGGGTGTTTTGGCCACCAGCCTGGCCACCCACATCACCACACACACCTACTGCCTCCGCATGCCTTTCACATGGAACAACTTCAAGGAAAGCTGTCTAGGCTCCAGGCCTGAGATCCCCGGTCCAGCCAGGTCCTGTCCCTACCCTGGCACATGTTGGCCCCAAAACCAAGGCATTCCTGGCACAGAGCTGATTGCCATCCCTGGCTGTACTCCCCACAGCCAGCTGGCACTGCCTGGCACTGCCCGGTGAGGGGACATGAGCCAGTGCCCAATGGAGGGTGCACGTGCCTGGCACAGCCCCTGTACACCCTGCCCTTGCCCAGGCACTGAGCAGCGCTGGGAAGGACAGGAAAGGGGACAGGCAGTGCCTGCCATGGCTCTGAGCATCCTTCCAGGAGGTCTTACTCCCCAGGCACTTAGTGTGTTATGCAGAGAAAGAAAATATTGGAAAATCAGCCTGTTTTGTGCTATCCCCACTGTCTCTGGCTCTGCTGAGGTTTGCAGAGCTGGTCCCAGTGCCAGCCAGTGTCCCCTGTCTCCTGCCAGCCCCAAGGGCAGGGCTGGCACTGGGCAGGCAGTGCCATGGGGCTGCGCTCTGCATCTCCCTGCACTGCCGTGCACCCAGAGGGGAACACAGACAGTCCCTGAGGGGGCTTGAGGGGAGAGGTTGGGGATGCTGGAACCCTCCAGCCCCAGTTCACAACCCCTGCCTGTTCCGTGCAGGCAGCACAGGCAGCCTGGTGTCCCAAAGCCACCCTGCAGCACCCGAGCAGGACAAGCCCACCATGCACACCGTACCTTGCTTCTTCCACCGGTTCTGCGTGAGCATTTCCATGGAGCTGATGAATAACAGCAACATGAATATTATCCACTGCATCTGGGCAGGAGTGATTTCGGGCAGGGAAGGAATCAAATCATCCAAGCGGCTGGTGGGCTCGGCTCCTGCCAGAGCCGGTGAGGGGTAGTGGGAGGGCGACGAGCGGCTCCGGGCTCACACCATCCCAACCCGAGCTTCGGGCACACAGGCACGCTTCAGGGCAGCATGAGCCAGTGACACTGGGGCAGGCTGGGGCTGTCAGGCCCGGGGAGTGCTCATGGTTGTGGGGAAGTGACGGTTGCTCTGGGGAGCTCTGCCTTTATAGTCAGTGTCAGTCCCCCCTTCTCACCCTCCCCTTCAAAATAATAATAATCCTAAAAAAAAAAANAAAAAAAAAAAAAAAAAAAAAAAAAAAAAAAAAAAATCCCCCAGCAGCAACAAAGCGACTGGCAAACGCCCTGGCTGGATCCCCCCGGAGCGCTCCAGCCACCACCTCGGCTGGGAACCGTCCCGCCGTCCCGCCGCGGTCCGACTGTCCCGCTGCCATCCCAGCGCCGGGGTCACAGCGAAGCCCCCTGCGATTTTGGGAGGGTGGAGCCAGGCGAGTGACGCTGCCTGCGCCACCCTCCCCCGCCTCAGCCCCCCGCTCCAACCCCGACAGGGCCGGGGGGGGGGGCGGGGGCAGCCCCCGGACAGGGCTGAGCCCCCCGGGCAGGGCTGAGTCCCCCGGCAGGCCGGTCGCCGGGAGCCGTGGTGGGTCTCCGGCAGCTCCGGCGGCGGCTGTGGGTTTGCCCCGGCTGTCCCCAGGATTGCAGCTGACTCTGATTTTCCGAGCGCCTCTTGACTCACCTCCCTCCGAGCTGCGGGAGCGGAGCGGAGCGGAGCCGAGCTGTGCCAAGCTATGCCAAGCCAAGAAGAACTCACTGAACTGCACCTGGCTCCCACACCCCTTGCCCCGCGCTGTGCTCCCCCAAACCCACCCTGGGCGCTGTGTCTGGACGGGGGTGCAGGACAGGAGGGGGACACCTCACTTGCCAGGTACCCAAGGTGACCTATAGGTGCAGGTCCCCATCCTGGGAGTGCCACGTGCCCATCCCATCGTGCCCACACATGCCAGCCCTGTGCCAGGAGCCGTGCCCTGGAGCGGCCTGGTGACCTCCCAACCAGGGCTCCAGGGCCACTGGCCACCAGTGACAGCCCCAGTGACAGGGCACTCACCCCTGGCGTCACCAAGTGCAAACCAGCACATGGTGCCACTCTCCTCCCCGCAGAGGGGGCACAGAGGGGCTGCCTGGGCACACAGGACCCCTCTGGGGCAGATGATCATCCACCTGCTCATCCCACACACCAACCAGCTGCAGGGCTCCTTCCCATCTGGGATACTCCAGGTCTGCTCCCCTCCTGAGAGGGACAAATGGTTTGGGGGCTGCTGAGCACCAGCAAACTCATTGCACTGGGGTGGACCACCCAGGGGGCCACAGTGGATGTGTCCATCAGTGTCCTGGACTGTCTGACTATGCCCAGGGACAGTACATTGGTGTTACTCTTCTCTCTATCCCCCAGATTTCTCCCTCTTGCTTCCCTTCCCTCCCCCAGCCCCCCCGAGTGCTTCTCTCCACCGTTCCCATCCGGCACTGCTGTGTTTCATTCCTGAAGGGTTAATGATCACACAACAAAGGAGCCATTTCAGACCCCTTTGGCCTCAATGTAGGAAACCGAGAGTAATAACTGAGGAAACCAGGAGTAATAATGGTTGGGATCACTTTAGTTTTTCTACTAATAATGAAATAAATTGAAAAATTACACATAAAATGCAGGTTTGCAGCATCTGGCTCAGCTAAAATTTCCATAAACAGCCATGGCATCACCATCAGAGGTTTGCAAGGGCTGGGGGCCCCACGTGAACATGGGGATGGTGCTGCCATGCCAGTACAGAAAAATAGGGATGTCGAATGGCATTGGGCATATCTGTGTGTCTCCGAATCCTGGCTGCAGGCAGCTGCATTGGTGTGGTTAGCTGTGACCCGCGGGGGATCGTAGGTGCCACAGGGCAAGGAGCTGCCACAAGTCCTGTTGATTGCCAGCCCAGCTCCTCAAGAGCTGCTAGGGAGTTTCACTGTCCAGACCTGGAAGGCAAACACTGGGCAACGGCCAGGGAAGCACCTCATTCCTGGTCACGCTCTCCGGCTGCTGGCACGGGTGAGCGGATGTCAGCGCAAGCCTTGCCAGGGTGACCCGTCACAGGAGGACGCACTAATTAGACAGCTTTCCTTAGTGCTGGATCCTCGGGGCAGCACGTGGCCATTGCTCGGCCCATCCCCAGCTGTGTGGGATCACGGGGGATTTGCCAAGGGCGGCAGAGTTGCTGTCCCCATGACCCCGCTGGTGGGTGCCAGGTATCCCCGAGGGACCAGAGAAATCCTCTTGTTTCCCTTAATTTGCCTATTTATGAAAAATCCAAATGGCAGTAGGAAGGGAAGGGGTGGTGTCTGCTGGTTAGCTGGGCACCTGGCACCCCTCTGTTGTGTTGGAAGGAGCTGGGGAGCTGCAGGCAGGGGGGAAGCCCAGCTGATGGTGCCAGGGCAGCAGCCGCGGTGACTCAGGGGTGATGCCGGGGAGGAGCGAGGCTGAGCCGCGGGTGCCGCTGGCAGCTCCCGGCTTCTCACGCAGCCCCGCTCCACGCCAGCACGGAGGGAATGAAATGTTCCTCCTCTGTCTTCCAAAGCAGAAGGGAGAAAGTGTCCAGAAAGATAATTCAGAAAGTTTGTTTGACACTTGAGCACACTTTCATCTCCGGAAAAATCTTGGTGACCTTCCAAGGCTGCACCGCCCGCTTCCCGGCACGGCCAGCGCCCCAGGGCACACGCCCGTGGCACCATCCCAGTGGCTGCTTTCGGGATGCTCAGGGTTCTGGAGAGGGAAAATGTGGTCCCGCCGGGTCCACAGGTCAGCAGGGATGCTGTCACAGGGATGCAGGTGCAGGGATGCAGACACAGGAATGCAGGTATAGGGATGCAGCACAGGGATGCAGGCACAGGGGGGTTGGCACAGGGGTGCAGGTACAAGGATGCAGGTACAGGGATGCTGGCACAGGAATGTTGGCACTGGGATGCAGGTACAGGAATGCAGGTGCAGGGATGCTCCTAGAAAAGGCAGTAAAGTGAAAATGAAATGTCTGGAGCTTGCTAGCAGCAGAAGGAGACAGGAAGGGGCAGAGGGTAGAGGGAGCCCCTGGATTAGGATGGGGTTTTCTCCACAGGTGCAATGAGCTCCCAGCACTTGCGAGGGCCAGGAGGGATCTTCACCAGTGCAGGGACCCTGGTGCATCCCAGGCAATGAATGTGGGTTTGATCAGGGGAGGGTTTGAGCGGATGGTAGCGGATAAGGAAGAAAAATACTTGGCATTCCTCTCCCATCATAACAAGCCCAGATGCTTGGATGGTGGCAGCCCACTTCCCACAGGAATGGAAAGTCACAGCTGCTCTCGCGCCAGTTCAGCAGAGGCCCTTTCCCTGCTCTTATGAAATGCCAGCTCCACCTCACACTGCACCACAGCTCTCACTGGCATCCCATGACACAGCTCCCTCCGCCACCCGGCTCCCTCGTGGTGGCACTGCCCGTGACCCCGCTCTGGGGGAGGCAGAGCTCAGAGTAGGGAAACCTGCCAGGAAAGGCCAAGTGGCAGATTTACTGCTGGTGTGGCTGGTGCTCCTTCCCACATGCTGACATGTTGGGAATACCTAGACTAGCACAGCCCTACAAGGGAGGAGTGCTTTGGTGAGGCCAATGCCATGGGAAGCTCTAATGGGAAGCAGCTCCTTCCTGGCCAGATCTGGTAGGAGCAGCTCCAGCCTCCTGGCAGCCCAACTCACCACCTCCATGCCAGCACAGAGCCAGTGAGGTCCCGGGATGCCATCGGCTCTCCCAGATGAGAAGGAAGGCGTGAAGGTGCTCGGTGACTTCAGCGCTGACATCGCCAAGTGCAGCATGCAGCACACTCATGGCACAGTTGCTCTTCCCTCCTCCTTCTCTTCCTCCTTTTCCTTCTCATCCTTTTCTTCCTTCTTCTCCTCCTCCTCATGCCACACTCCAGTCATTCCTGGGTTTGTGCCACCCGCCATTCCTGCTGCTCTCAGGGAATGTGGCACCCCAAGAGGCTTAAGATTTGCCATAAATCAAATCCTTCATCCCAGAGTGAGCTCTGGAGCTCTGGCTCTCCCCTCGGCTCCTCTGGCTCGCTCTGGTCCTGGACGCCAGCATGGCTGCACAGCCTTCCAGTGCTCCAGCTGCCAAAACAGGAGCAAAGCCCAGAGAGGGAATTGGCATCAAGTGGTGCCGAAGGCTGAGGGGCAGCAAGAGTAGGAGAGGGAGCTGGGAGGAAAGGGAAGACGAGCAGTGAGATGGGAGGGAAGGTTTGGTGTCGAAACCGAATTCCTGGTCCTTGTCAGCAGAGAAGATTTCCAGTGTTTATTTTATCTCTTTAGTTGAGCCCCTTTGAGGCTGAATATATTAAATGGCCTGACTTTATATAATGGAAATAATTGAAACAATACTCGTGCTCCCAGCCGCAACGTGCCGTGATTTCAGCCAAGAGTGGCCAGCCTCCTCGAGGTGGTGGGGACAGCCGCCGCCGCCGCTGGCGCTTGCTCGCTGGTTATTGTTGACACATGTCAGCGTCGCCTTCCAATTTCCGTACAGCTGTCAGGGCGGGAAGAACACCCGGCGGCTGGCGCGGGATGGGCTCAGAGCCGGCCAGCACCGACGGGCGCTGGGAAGGACTTTGTCCCGACACTGGGCTCCTCTGCAGTCACGGGGCCGGTGGCCATGGCTGAGGTGGGATTTCTCAAGGAGAGGTGGCATTTGGGCACATCTCTCAGGTAGCCGGGAGATGAGGATGGTGGAATGAGGAGAACCTTGGGAGGAGGGAGGATGCTCTTGCTCGCTGCATGAAACATTGAACTGGGACCTTGGTATTCACTGGAGAAGGTGAAAGGAGGAGATGAACATGAAGGCTGGGGGTTGTTGAAGGTTTTATCCAACTCTGCCCCAGCAGCAGGTGACATTGGGGCAGGGAAAGCCCTCCAGCCCCAGCACCCCTGTAGGAAAGGACTTGCATCAAGCGCCATCCCTGCAGCCAGCATCAACCTCCACCCCACACAAGCCATAGAAACTGTCACTGACACTGTCACTGCTCCTTGAGCGGAGCTGGATCAATGAAACAAGAGCAAAAACGATGGTGAGGAGTCGCCCAGGTTGAGCCAGGCCATAAAACAATTCCCACTCAGCAGCACTGCAGGTTTCCTGGGAAGAATTGGTGGCAGGTGAGACTAAGAGCAAAGGCAGGCAAGGTCTTTGAGAAACTGAGGCATAGTGTGAAAAGTGCTCCAGAATCTCTTCCTGCCACTGCAGCCACTCCCCCTGGCTGTGCACAGTGGGGGCTCAGGGAAGGTTTCTCCATGGAAGGGCAGGAGATGGGAAGTGCAGTGCAGGGCAGTGAGTCTGGGATTTGAGGTATCTGGACTGCAGATGACTTTGCCATCAGGGAGCTGGAATTCCCCAGAGGAGTTGGATGCTGCTGCTGTGCCCACAGCACCCCTCAGCCCAGGCACAGCCTGCTCTCCCAGCAAAGCCAAGGCATCGGCAACCATGGAGCACCCTCCTGTGTGCCAGACATGACTATCAGCTGCCTCTGCCTTCCCTGCAATGAAAATCATGTGTTTGTTACTGGAAGGGAGCGAGGCAGCGGTATTTTAGTAGCTGGCCCTCTTCTATTCTCCTAAGAACCATTTATGCCAAATTCCAAAAGATTTTTTTTAATATTTAGGCTATTTAAGGAAACTATTGAGAAAGACAGATGGAAGCATCAGTCAGATGGATGTTCCTGGCTCCACGTGAGACAGCACTCAGAAGTCCCATTCTTTTTCAAATAATTTTAATGTGACTACATGGCTCCCTCTTGCACATCATTCCCCAGGAGGGTAAATCCTCTGACTCTGGTGGATGACTCTCACCAGCTGGAATTCAGCAGAAGACAAAGGCTTTGGGCAGGCTCCTGGTTGGGGATGGGGAAATTCCCCCTGGCAGCCACAGAGCCCGGGGAGGGCTGTGGAAGCAGCCTCTGCGCTTGTGGCTCCAGTGCCCACGGCCAGGCTTGCCCACGGCCAGCCTTGCCCACGCCCCGCTGCAGCCACAGCTCCCGGTGCATATGCTGCCAAGGGAGGGACGTGTTGGGAGGCTGAGGTGCCGCTGGGCAGTGGAAGGTGAGGAGGGTGCCCATCTGTGTGCCCTCAGGGAAGGGAAACTTGGCTTGTGCAGCAGCTGCACCTGCCCCCCAGCATGTGCTAGGACTGAGAGCCTGATGTTGGCATCACTCGGGCTGGGACTCAGCCGTCAAAGGCTGTGACGGTGTCTCTGTCTGAGAGTTTACTTTTAAACCATTTCGTTGAAAATCCAACCCCAGTGTGTTAACTCTGGGTGCTGCTCTGGTTGCAGCTGAACATGGACTTTCACAGCATCCTGACCCTCATGGACCTTGGCAGCCGGATGTGATCGTTCCGTGACAAAAGCCAGTGGCTCCTCAGTTCCCGCCTGCCCTGGCCAAAGCTGCAGGGATGTGCTCATGCTTTGGACACCAAGCCAGGAGGAAACGGCGTGTCTAGGAGTTTGTCCTTTGATGGACCCTGCTATGCTGGCACAGGGATGGGAAACACCCGCTTTAAGTTCATGGTCCACAAGAACTGGAATTTAGGTCTTACACAAGGACATAGGCCCCTTCTCACCCTCCCAGCCTCAGGCTCCATCCTCAGTCCCGCTGACATCCCACCTCCTAGGGGTGCCCTAGTCTCTAGGACACTGCCTCCCATCCTTCCCCTCCAGCACAATCCAGGGACGTGGCACAGCAGGGCCAGAATGGACTAAGGTCACCAGCTCTGCTGTGGCTGCCAGTGCCCCAGGGCCAGCGGCCGTGTGCCATGGTGACTTATAAAGGCTTTTTTTCAGAATTAATAGCAGGAGGAACACAAACTTTAATATTTCTGAAGTGAAAATAGAGTGATAATTGTATTTAGCCGACATTCAGGAAAATTATTACCACCTGGCAGGCCCATTTGTGGCTGACGTCAAAGAGCACCATAAACCACCGTCAGTTTGGAGAATACCAGGGAAAAAAAAGAAAAGAGCAGAAATTGTGACCTTTGTATTAAAAAACCCAGGAACAGAAGCGACCTGGGATATTTGACAGAGTTGGTCCCAGGGGGCTGTTTGCCATCAGGAGTTTGACTAACACTTGGGGGTGCCAGCAGATATGGTGCTCAAAGATTGAAGGAAAAGCCATGGAGAAAAATGTTTCCCACTCTTTTATTTTTTCAGCCTTTTATATCCTGTTTATGCCACTAAGAAATTCAATTTTCAGGAGCTGGAAGAAAGACAAAGTCTGAGCTGTTTAAAATGAGTTGTGGGCAGCTCCTGCTCGAAGCACACAGAGGAGGTTCATCACCCCAAAAAGCGCCAAATCACAAGAGTGGGAGGGAAAGGGGGTTGGGGTGGGACAGTGGAGCTAAAGCAGTGACAGGGAGGGTGCCATCTGGGTGCCCTGAGCCTCATGCCCGCTCGCGAGCATCCGTGCTGCTGCATTTGGAGGAGGGATACAGGGACACGGTGTCCAACCAGTCCCCAGTGCCATGGCCAGGCTCAAAGCCATGGCGGCAGGCTCTGGCTCATGGAAAGAATTCTTCACTTGGGAATTTGAGCAAAAAAGATTAAATGAAGTAAAAAATGCATGCTGTACTATGAAAGCAGCGAAAGTACATTTCCAAATATCCCCAGCCTTGTCCGCGCCATACATGAACTCCAGGCGCTCTCAGCTGCCCCCTCTCCTCCCCACAGCATTTTGGGGGTTCATGGCTCCCCACCACAGGGGAGAGCTCTGTCTTGGCTCAGAGGTGACCACAACACAGAGGGACATTGTGATCTCGTGCCCTTATTTCTCTCCATCCACCCCCACTCTTCCCTGGCTTCTGGGAGGCTCCCGACAGAACTGAGCCAGCCACCCATCTCAGTAATGAAGTTCCAGGACCTTCCTGCAGGCAGAGGGTCCCTCCTGTTGAGACCCCAGCCCTGGTTTAGGGGCACTCTGGGGTACAGAGGGTGATTCCAGTCCCAAATAGAACTGATGCTGCCCAGAGTCCCCTTGGGGACAGGAACTAAACCCACGTCAATTCTTTCTAGGAGGAGGGTGTTCCTGTGCTGGGCAATACCCAGGAACAGGGGACCTCCGAGGATCACAGCAGTGCTTCCCATGGATGGGGATCTCCAGGGTCCTAGCGTGGCAGTGCTTTCCCACCGTGGACCTGGAGCAGGGTGTACTGCAGGAGCTTGACTACTTCCAGACATCGGCGTTGAGGAAAAATCCCATCATATTGTGATGAAAGAGCATGGCCTCCCCAGGTGTAAAATGCCTCCTCCCATAGGAAAAGGGATAATTAAAGGCTACTGATGTTTTGAGCTTTGTTTGAGTTTAACAATGTTGGTTTGTTAATTTGAGCCCTCCTGGAAGACCACACAGCAATCCCTGTGCTCCCAGACTCTCCCAGCCAGCCTGACAGAAGCAGAGCCAGCAATGATTCCATCAGCCAAATCCATTCTGACTCCAGTGCTCCCAGTTCCAGTGGAGCCATGGGGACATCCGTCTGACCCCGTGTGGGGAAGAACCCAGTTCTGCTGATAATTGCAGGGCTGGGAGTGCCTGGGTTTGCAGCAGGTTTGGAGGGTCCCAGTCCATGACCATTCCAATGACATCGCGTTGAGTTCCAGGCTCAACCAAACAACAGGAGATCACCGAGACCACAAACAAACAGCATGTGATTAGATTATTTTTTTAACATATTTTTTCCTGAAAAAACAAAGAGAAGAGGAGAACTCATATTTCCTGTTCATGTGAAAGGAATTTGCCAGTGTGCAGCAGGGAGGGCGATGCTGGTGGCCTGGAGAAGCCACCACCTCGTGACTCCAGTGGCAAAGAGGAGCCAGGATGTGGCTGGCAGGGAGGCTTTGCACCCAGACACCTGCAGAGGGGCACGGGTTGGACCACGGAACCCTTGCCAAGGCTGCAGCTCCCTAAACTTGAGTGCTGGGAAGGGGCAGGACGACGTGGCCAGACCAGGGCTCAAGCCCCTGTGCTGCCAGGGTCTGAATGCCTCAGCAAAGCAGCAGCGGCTCCCAGCCAAGGTTTCAGGAAGGAATTTCAGAAAGTTCTTGGTGTGGCCTTTATTTTCCTAGAACAGATCAAGAGCTGGGATCTGCTCGGCAATCTTCCCCCATTGTTTTGCCAAGTTCCCTGCTGGGGTCAGAGGAGCAGAGTGAAGCTGAGCTGAGAAGGCCTTGGCACTCTTGGAGTCAGGAAGAGGGTCTGCATGGGCAGAGGGATGTGATAGGCAGAGGGACCGTCAGGTCAGGACTTGCATCCCTGCATTCCCACAACCCTGAATCTCTCCATCCCCAAAATCCTCACATTCCTGCATCCCTGCATCCATACACCCTGTATCCCCATATCCCTGCAACCCTGCCTCCCCACAGCCCTGGAAGTCTGTGCTATCCCCAGTTTATTCAAACATCCATCATTCTTCCCAGACGGTCAGAGCTGCTGATTCTCTGGCACATCCCACTGCACTGGACAACTCTGCAGCCCTGGCATTTTGCTCTCAATAAAATTTACACATTCACTGAATTCTTCCGTTTCCTTGTTATTAATGGATAAATCCTGTTGCATAATTATTTTCCACATCATCTGCCTCCCCTCCGCTGCGCAATGCTGAGAGACACCAACCACCCTGCCAACCCCTGTGTGTCTGTGGTGAGGGTTGGGCACCATGGCACTGCACAGAGGAGTCCTTGTCCCTGGTCCCTTGAGACCAGGGAAGCTGCTGAGTTTGAGTTTCCCAGTCCCTGGAAGTGTTCAAGGCCAGGTTGAATGATCTAGTGGAAGGCGTCCCTGCCTACGGCAGGGGAGTTGGCACTGGGTGGTTCTATGATTCCCAAAGGCTCCAGCCTCCTCCCCAGTGCTGCTGAGGCCCTGGAGCTCTCCTGAAACACTGAGGGGTCTCAGCCAGACCTTTGCCAGACACCAGCACAGCCCCTGCACCCTCCTCCAGGCACCCCTTGGGCAGGCTGCAAAAAGGAAATGACGTTGGAGAGAGGCGCGATGCAGCATGCCAGGGGTCCTGTGCCAGGCAGTGACGTGGACCAGGGTGCAAAAGCCCCTGGGGGACTGGCAGCAGGATGCAATACCATCTCCATCCCTGGAATGGGCCCTCCTGCTGGTTCTGGGGACAAGGGCAGCTGCAGGCAAAGGGAGCAGCAGTATCAGTGCACAGCCAGTTCCCAATTTGCACCAGCCTGGAACAATGACAATGACAGTGGGAGAAATAGAGATGAAAAATGTGTCTGTGATTTGAAGAAGATGGAAACACCCAGAGCAGGGGACAGAGGGTGGGAGGGTGGCTCCCGACTGGCCATCGCCCCGGCAGCGAAAGGGGTCCCTAATGCCTCCAAGCTGTGGAGCCCTTCATGGGGCCAGCTTGGCTTCCCGCAGTCACAGCTTGGGAATAATTGGAAGATTTTCTTGTTGGGAACTGCTTTCTGGGAGGGGCAGTTTTAGAGCCTGGCCGTGGGCTTTCATGTCTGCACTGAACGACTGTGAGGGGTTGGAAAGGCAGGCAGGGGGTCAGTGGAGCCCCACAGCCTTGTGCAAAGGATTTGTGTCCTGCTCCCACCTGGGGAGCAAAGGAAAGGGAAAGGCTGAGTGGTGGGAATCACCGCAATTACCCAGGCCTCAGCAAATGGCAGGTCCCACTCCAGCACTGTCTTCAAGGCAGCAGCCACATCTCTCCCAGCCCTGGTTTTCCAGCCAGGATGAAGTGGGAGCAGGAGGGGGCATCTGTGCCAGACCATCCCCGGTGCCTGCCATGACAGAGGCGGCAGAGGCTGGTACCAGCGCCAGCCCACAGCTCATCTCCTTCTTGGGCTCTTCTCCTTTCCCCCCTGGAATTTTGCCCTCCTTTTTTTTTTTTTTTAACATAAAATTTTTCATAGCCTTTTAAACACTGTAAAAGTTTAATACAAAGGAAATTAAAAAACCCAGAGGAACTATTCTCAAAATAATTTCACAATCCGCACATATCCCTCAGCAAATTAAATTTGTAGGAAATAAAGAACAAAATATGACAATAAAGGGCTTCTAAACAAATCCTAATGCGTCACATATGGAAGTGCAAATGCCAGCCTGTGTGCAGGCACTTGGTGGAGGTGGGTGGCATGGGGGCCCTGGGGGCACAGCTCTGCCACCCCCAGCACTGCCAGGAGTCCCTGTCCCCCTGAGGGTGTCTTGAAGGAGCCAAGGGGGGTTTGCTGCCCCAAACGTCACGCCATGAACCCTGGGCTGAGCATGTCTTCCTTGTGTCCCAGAAGCTCCAGCTCTGGTGGTGATGCTGACAGCATGTTCTGCTTCATCAGCCTGGATTCTGCCCAATTTGCAGCAGTTTCCTACCAGTTAATGGGGAAAACTTCAAAGGATGTGGATCAGCCCTGCCAGGGTTTCACTGGGTGAGCTGGGGACTTCCTGCCTCATAGTGATGCTTAGGGCATGGCTTCCCCAGGGTCACCCAGCACCCCGGGGTCTTGGTGGTGGGGGGACATGGGTGCTTACTGCACCCCCATCCTCACACCCTCGTTCCACACACACCAAAACCCGCCCACCCCCACAAAAGCATCTCCTTCCCCAGATGTTCCTTGTCCAGCTGTGGCCCTGCCTCTCCCCCTTGTTTTTTTCCCTTTCTATTAATAAACCTGGCACCTGGAGAGGAATTTTCCCTGTAAACAGGGAGCCTCACACTTTAGTGACTTTTGTTCTGTGTTTTAATTAATGAACTGGAAAAAATGTCAGTTGTTACCCACCACGGGCACGTGTATCCCGCAGGCTGCCAGAGATGTGTCCTCCCCACTCTGTCCCTTGCTGTGGTCACAGGGCAGAGCCACCCTGACCCTTTGCCAGATGGAAAATAAGGGACTGCTGCACCCACACACAGCACTGCTCCAGGGGGATCCAGGTGCTCTCCCTTGCCCAGACCCCCTATCCCAGATGGTCAATCCTGCTGGTTTACCATGGTGCAGCCCAGCCCACCAAGACTGGACCCCTTGCATCACCGCACCATCCCCAGCCCCACAGGGCAGCACGTTGGACCAGTTTCATCAGGGAATATTCCCCACCAGCCAGGATGCTGATACTCCCTGAAAACATTGCCTCATCCCAGCCGTGTGTGCCTGGGATGGGGAGAAGTGCTGAGGAGCTGCAAAAGACATCCAAAAATTAATGTACTGTCTGCAGCAGTGCCGGGGTTGCAGCCTGGGGTAAGTGCCCACCGTGTGGCATGGAAGGAACTGCAAAGAAAAGGGTCTTGTGAGGATAACGGCAGCTGCACGGCAGGAGCAGGCTGTGCTCCGCAGGCTTCCCGCAGCTCCAGAATAAGCTTGGGATGGGACTGGCTCTTCCTCCATATGTAATGCCACCTCCTCCTTGCCCCTGCTGAGGGAAGGTGCTGCCAGCCCTGGCATGCTACAGTGGTGTCCCCGCATCCGTGCACCCCCACTTTTGATGCTCTCTGCAGCCGCCGCTGTGACCTCGGGAATCTCCCTCCGTTCCCGGAGCAGGGAGAAGCGCTGCATGCCGGCTTCGCTGCCGGGCCTCAGGCAGTGAGCAGAGGCTGAGCCCGCATGGGCAGCGCAGACAGGCAGCCCGTGGGCAGGGCGCTGCCCGTCTGGGGCTGGGACACCCCGGCAGCCAGCTTGGGACACCCCGGCAGCCAGCTGCTCCCCGCTTTGATGTGGAGTCCCTCAGGCTCGGCACAATGCAGACTGGGGCGGGATGAAGCAAGGGTGATTGATTGTTTTGTTTTGTTCCTCCAAGGCTGTCCCGGACCGTTCGGATTCACAGCTGAGATTCCCCAAGAGCAGGGGGAGTGGCAGTGTCCACCCAGGTTGCCGGGATGGGGGCTGGTGGAGTGCAGGCTCTGGCCGGCGGCAGTGGGCTGGTGGTTTGAACCCTCTGTGCCTCAGTTTCCCCATCACTGCTGCCCGCTTGGAAGCTGTTGGTGTCTCTGGATGAAATAGATGCCGTGAAACCACCTCCAATTACTCTCAGGTGTGCTGGGCATCCCTGGAATTAAAGCAGACAAAGGGAGCACAGGAGCCCTGCCAAGGGTAATGCTCATTAGGACTTGAGCATGTTGACCTCCAAAAAATGGAGTTTAGCTCCATCCAGTTGATGAGTCACTACTCTGTTTGTGCGATGCGCTCCCTGCAAGCAAGGTTTCCACCGCAGAACTAACAGGCTTTTCTGGGAAGCACTGGGGTTCTGGGTTTCCTAATTATTTTCAAACCCTACTGGCAGCCTCTCTCCGACAGGGATCACGCCTGCTCGAAGCGCAGCACTCGGGCGTGTTTGGAGTCCTGAAGCACTAATTGACTTTAGCTCGGCCTCGCTGCTAAGCGTCGGCTCTCGCAGCCCCAGTCCCTCCTCCTGCCCAAGCCTGCCCGCATGTGGTTTGCATTTCTTACCCAGAGAAAAAACCCCTTTCTCCTGCCTCAGTGTCATCTTTCCCTGGAATTGAATTTAGGGGAAATGAAGAGGAGGCCAAATTTTCATGGAGTGACTACCTTCCCTCTCAAGGCAATGATTGCAGTGATGGGGAAAGCCCATTCCAGGAACCCCAGTCCCAGTCCACGTCCCTTGGCACTGGCGATTTCAGTCACAATCAGGTGGCTCCTTACAAGCCAGTAAGCCCGGGGCAATTAGCAGATTGTAGAGGAGCTACTCCAATGCTGCCGGCTCTCCCTGCTATGAAGCAGGGGATCCCATCTTTCCCTCCCACTGTGTGCTAGGAAACTGCTGCCTGCATGGAGCAGCACAGGGATCCTGGCAGAAAACATGGCAGTGCCATCCGCCACCCAGCCCTGCTCATCCTGGGTGAGGTGAAGCATGGGGGGGCTTTCCCATCCATGGGAGAGGAGCAGCAGCGAGCTGACCCCGAGGGAAGCAGCAGCCTGCAACACCTGAACATCAGCCAGGGATTATCCACGGCCTCTCTCTGCCTACTCCTGTGGGACTCTGGGTCATACCCTGCACACACAGCACGGCACAGGGGTGAGCCAGCTGCCCCGGCCGTGCCGGCTGCCATTCCCAGCACAGAGGGCTTGCAGGCTGCCAGCGGGGCGGGCGGTTGGGAAATCTGTTTCCTCTTCTGCTCGTTACGACACTGCAGTGGGCGCATGCAATGGGAGTAGTGAGGCAGTGGGAAAGTATGAAGGTCAGGGGAGACTGCGGTTTGTGTGACGGAGGTGACCCCAGCTGATGTATCCTTTTACCTGCTCCAAGCACCGCCGTCCTGCTGGGATGGCTCCAGCTACAGCCTCCCCTGGGACATCACCCCCATCCATTCTCTGTCAGGGAGCAGCTCTCCACAGATCGTGTCCCTGGGTAAAAGAGGGAGGAAAATGGCCAAGGACAGCTTCCTTGGTGCAAGAGCCGGGCATGAATCGCCACAAACACGTGCGAGGCATCAGGGCACTGACTGCTCCGAGGGCTTCGCTCAGCTCTCACAGCGTTACTCCTGCTCCCAGCCGTGCTCCAGCAGCCACAAAAAGGACATGGCTGCTACGAGAACAGCACCAGCATGCCTGGCAGCCGCCGTGATGCACTTTCCTTGCAGCACGACTGCGCCAGCTCTGCAATCCTCATCACCTCATTAGTGACTTGGTTGTTGATTCCAGCCGGGGCCAGGCTGTCCGTACCTCCCATGCAGCTCGCAGGCCCCTAACTCGCATTAGGGGGCTGCTTTCATGTGGCCAGTGGTTTTCATCATCAATGAGCCACGGAGTGAGCGAGGCGCTGAAGCAGAGGAAGGAGCCAACGGGAAGTCAGGCAGTGTGGGCCAGCAAGGCACCGTGGGTGCTGGAAGAGTGGCTTTGATGTAGTGGCAGTCAACCCTGGGGTCATGGGCTCAGGTATGGCGGGGGCCTGGCGCCCAGGAAGGTCCCGTGGTGAGGGGATGCATGCAGGCATCCTGCTTTCCACTCTGCTCTGCCCACGGAGGGGCTGATCAGGCCAAGGAGGACTCGGCACCAAAAGTTGCTTCTCGAGAGTGGTCCAGGGCAGCTGGCACAACACAGTGAGGGAAAACAAATTAAGGATGAACATGGAGGTGAGACCACAGGAGGACAAGTTCAGGGCTGCATGGAAGCACATGGTGATAGGTGAGAGGGTGGACAGCAGATAGTGGGTGAACAGGGATAGCAGCAATTTGGATGGGAAAGGGAAAGTTTGGTAAGCACTCAGCAGAGCTTCTGTGTGATGCTGCAGAGACACTGACAGCTCCTGAGGCCACTGATCCCAAACACCCCTGCGCTCCTGCACCTGCAGCAGCTGTGCAGGAAGGTGGGGGAAGTCCATTAGCAGCTCTGGGATATAGGATTGTGGATCAGGTTCCTGGAGGGAGACCTATGATTTCAAACTCTGCCTCAGGAGGGGGCATTTGAATGGAGCCACTGGTACCCGCCTGGCCCACCCAGCGCCGGGCTGTGCCGAGAAAGTGAAATGTGGATGTCATCAAAGCCTGCAACTGTGGCTGCTGCCCGGGAGCAAGCCGAGCTGTGGGATGGAAACACTGCTGCTGCTCTGAATCACATCTCAGCCATGGAGAAGCTCTGGCTCAGGCATTTCCTGCTGTTCCCAATTCATCCCCATGCGATGCCTCCCTTGTGGAGCTCCTGTGCTGAAATCCTGGCCCTGTGGAAAATCTGCAGTAGCTTTCCTGATGAGTCCAGCTGTCTTCCCTGCAGACAGGAGTGGCAGTGTATGGCAGGAGGTGTGGTATCTCCTGGTGATGATTCCCATGGGAGCTGCCAAGCTGTGGTCAGTTGTTCAGCCTCAGTGACTTCTTGAGGGGGAAATGGAAAGAGCGAGCAGTGCGAGTTAATTAATTGACGCATAATGAAGTCAAGATGAGAATCCCCAAGGAGCTGAAGCTCAGATTGGGAAAGCAGCAGATGATGGTGTTCCCTGGCATGAGGCTGGTTCATCTCGAAATGTGCCGGTGTGTGCCAGCCACACCGAAGACACAGGGTCTGGCCCAGGGGTAGGGAAAAAAAGCCCCTGAATGCCTTTCAGTGGCAACTTTAATAGATTTCGGTGTTATAAACACTGTGACCCAGAGAAAGGAGTTTTGGAAGGGATAAAATAAACCCATCGATGGCCGTTTGGTGCTTTGGTTCCTTCAGTGTCGGCTTCAAGGCTGGCTAAGGCAGCACGTGCAGACCCTGCATGGATTTAAATGCTTTTCTGACTGACGAGAGCCAGGAGTAAGGAAGGAGGGTCAGGGTGACTCTAACCTGGAGGTTAATGGATAGTGCCAGGCAGAGACTCCTCATAGGATCATGGTATCCTTTAGGTTGGAAAAGCCCTCTTAGATCATCGAGTTCAACCATTCCCCCAGCACTACCAAGCCCACCACTAAACCATGTCCCGAGTGCCACATCCACACATCTGTTAAACCCCTCCAGGAATGGTGACTCCTCCACCGCTCCCTGGGCAGCCTTTTGGTGAAGAAATTTTTCCTAATATCCAGCTGAAATCTCCCCTGGCACAACTTGAGGCCGTTTACTCTTGTTCTGTCCCTTCTTTCCTGGGAGCAGAGCGCGATTCCCTCCTGGCTGCACCCTTCTGTCAGGGAGTTGTAGACAGTGAGAAGGTCCCCCCTGAACCCCTCTTCTCCAGGCTGAGCACCCCCAGCTCCCTCAGCTGCTCATCAGACTTATGCTCCAGCCCCTTCCCCACTTCCGTTCCCTTCTCTGGACACGCTCCAGCACCTCCATGTCCTTGTCGTGAGGGGCCCGAAACCGACCCCAGGTTTCAGCAGTATCGAGCACAATGGCACGGCCACCCGCCCTGTGGCCCCGGGAGGCGGCCCGGGCGCTGCACAGCGAACGGGGGCCCTCTAGTGAGGGGCGGTGCGGCCGGAGCTCCGCCCCGGCCCAGAGCAGCCATGGCGGGGCTGGAGCCGCTGTATGCCTGGGCAAGGGCCGCCGTCTCCCGCCCGCAGGACGCTCTGGTCTGCGGCATTCACTGGGAGCTGGTCCGGCACGGCTACCGCTGCCTGGGCACCGGCGACCAGGTACGGGCCGAGCAGCACTGCGCCGCCGCGGAGGCCAAGTAGGCCGCGGTGAAGCCCCGGCCTTTCCTAGCGCCGCTCGCCGGCGCCGCACGGCCGAGCCCGGCGACCGCTGCCGGGATGGGGGGGACCGCGCGGCGCCGGTAGTTTTGCGGGGCATCCGGGCCGGTGCGGGGTCCTAGAGGCCTCAGTGCTGCTGTGGAGGTTGGAGCATGAGGCTGCAGGGCTGGGGGGGGGCTGGTCCCGGTGCTGGGAGGATCCCGGTGCTGAGGGGATCCTGGTGCTGGGGGATCGCAGTGCTGGAGGCTCCGGGGATCCTGATGCTAGGGGTGGTCTGTGGGATGTTGCAGGACGAGAAATCCTGGTGCTGGTGGGATCAGTGTAACCCCAGGAAGGGGGTTAGTGTAGTGCTAAGTGGAGCTTGGTGCTAAGGGAGAACCCAGTACCAAAACAGGGCTGTGCAGTGCAGTGCTGGGAAGGAAATATGTTGGGGCCATACCGGAGCGGGGGGCCAGTCTAGTTCTGGACCCAGTGCTGAGGTGCGGGTCTAGTGAGTTCGGATCCTGGTGAGTGTTGGGAGGGTGCCTGATGTGCTAGAGGGCAGTGGGGGAGCAGGACACTGTCATGGCAGACAACCCCCAGTACCAGAGGAGAGGACAGTGTAGGGCAGAGTCCCCCAGCAGTACCACTGTGGGGCTGTAACAGACATAATAACAGCCATTCCCCCAGACAGCTCTGTATCATGCTGGGAAGCAAGAGGTACCTGGCAGGGAAGAGCATAATCTCCTTGTCTGGGTCTTTGTTACCTTCTCCTGCTCAGCAAAGAGCAGTAGTGTCCCTTCTCTTCCAGCACAGGGATGCTGTGGGAGGCTGGCAAGCCGGCAGAGTCAGCCTGTAGGAAATACAGTCCTGCTTGTGCTGTCAAAACCTGGAAGGTATTGAAGGATGCCCTCCCAGAGATCTCAGTCCCCTCATGGATCTCCCTGTGCAGCCAAGACACCCAGCCTTGGGAGGTAATGCTGGACTACTGGGCAGGGTCTCAGCAGCCTGTCTGTTCCACTGCAGCCAGGTCCTGATGAAAGGAAGTCAGAGCTGTTGCCCGCTGGATGGGAAGCCAACAAGGAAGTGTATACACTGCGCTACAAGTCCACAGATGATGCCCGTGAACTGCTGCTGAAGGCCATCATGGTGGAGGACAGTATGATTCTTAACGTTATGGTGAGCACCCATGCTGGCCCCTGTGCATTTGGGGTCCTTTGGAACCTTTGGCTGCAAAAAACAGCAGGGCCCATTTCTTAAATGTTAGCTGTTGCATGTTCTGCCTGGAAGTGGTGTTTGTCCCTCGGAATGGGGCAGACCCAGGGGGTGTTTTTTGTGGCAGAAGTTGTGGCCTAGCATGAAGATGATTAAAATCTCTGGCTGTGTTAGGGCAGTGGGATAATTGGCCTTGAACACTCCAGCCCAGGAGCTGCCCTGCTTCTGTCAATTTCCCAGCTTAGGACTTTTCTGCAGCCCCCAAGAAGAACCTGCTCTGGGTGGCTTTGCTCAGTGTTTCACCCTTTGCAGCCTGAACTGGGAGAGGAAATGGGGAAAACCTGGTTGTACGTTGGGGTTTGATTCTGGGGGTTCGGGCACAGCACAGGGATTGGCAGGAAGCAAGTGAGCCCCACTCCTTGCATCCCAAGCCTGAGGCTCCTGTTGTACATGCTCTGTCCCTCATTCCCAACTCTGCCAGGCTGCTCACTCTGCTTTACCTGTGTTTTTCCAGGATCGCAGCTCTCAGAAGGTGGCAGATGTGACCTTGGCAGTGGCTGACTACATCAACCCAGAGCACCTGGACGATTTCCACAAGTAATCTCATCTCTGGTATTTTCTTCAGGGGAAGGTGTCCTACTGGCATGGGGAGGGGGGCAGAAATCAGGTTAGGAGGAGCTGAAGAACTTGCCTCCCCAGTACAAATGCAGGTCAGCCCTGAAATGCAGCATTTCTGTGACTCCCTTTGTGTTGCTGTCAGGCAGGAGAGATATAGGGAACAGTGGGATCTTGAGTCAGAGCCCAGGGGATGGCCACCCCACCTTGGAACAGGCCAGGCCAGCAAATTTATTTCCAGAGCATTGAGCTTGGGTGGACGCCGCCCAGGAGTGCCACAGCTTAAGCCACGTCCCCAGTGTCATGTGCTGTGCTTTCCTCCAGTGCAAACTGGTCTGGTTGGGGCCACATCGGAAGGGAGCGGCTGGGTGACACCTCAGCTGTCTGAAATGGGGTGAGGACTTCGGTGCCCCTGTGTGATGTTACCCTTTCCTGTCCCCTCTGTGCTGCCAGCAGGGAACACATTTTGTGCCAGGGACACTTTGGGCTTGTCCATCCCCTCCCCACACCTCTTGCAGCCTGTCCAGCACCTCATGTCCTCATGCCACCCCAACCCATAGCCTTCCCTCTCCTTGCTGCAGGGTGTACAAGAACACCGAGGAGCTGAGGACAAGAATTGCTTCAGGTATCATCACTCCCCTTGGGGCCCCCACGGAAAAGGCCAAAAAGGAGCCTGAGTCCAAAAAAGACTTGCACTGGGATGACGACCCGCTCCGGGTCCCTCCCCAGCAGCCGATGGGCACAAGGGCCCCATTCAGGTGAGTAAAGAGTGGTTGGCTGCTGAGGACCCTCTGTTAGAGGGGATGTGGTCCTGGCACAGCTCCCCAAACTACGTGTCAGGTCCTCACTTTGCACATGTGGGATGGGGAGCAAAGAGGATCTGGTCCTTCCCCAGCTGGATCAGCCTGGACACGGGTTTGATTTGCTTGCTGAAGAGGAATGGGCTGTTCTGGAGCTGTGTGTTGTACCGATGGACCCAGGAGGGAGCAGGCAGGGTGTGGGGCTGGGGAGAGGTGTGGGGTGAAGGAGAGTGGCTCTGTTCTGTGCTGGCTGAGGGACTGTTGGGACTGGCAGAGCAAGGACACCAGTGGGGAGGACAGTGCCATTGTGACTGAGCAGCCTTTGGGAGGGACACCAGAGGTGCACCCAGCCAGGGTAGCAGGCAAGGCCTCCTCTTCTTGCTCTCCTGATCCCACTTTCCCCTTGAAACTATTGCTGACAATGCTGGGAAGAGGGGACACATAGCACCTCTTTTGCCATCCCTCCCTGGCCTCTTCCTGCCCAGCCATCCCTTGTATGTGGCAGGTGGTTTTCCCCCTCTCTCCCTCACTGTGATCCCCTTTATCTGGAAGTCAGAGATGCTGCAGTGGCTCTGCCATCTCTTGGGGACCAGCTGTGACTTCTGGCTTGTGTATCACCCCACTGCTGCCTGCTGCCACTCTGGGTGTGAGAAGCTCCATGGGGAGACCTGGGAAGACAGGCTGGAGCTGGGCACGGCTCTGAAACCATGTTACTGGCATGTGTTACTGACAGGGAGATGTTCCAGCTGGCTGCAAGCCCACCACTCCACTGTCCTCACGCTCCTAGAAGTGGGACTGTGTCTCAGACTGGGATATACTGGGGAACCTGACCTAGCCTAGCACTGCTTAGGGATCCCTTGGCATGGAAACTCCTGGTATGCATGAGCAGCTCCTGCTTGGAGCAGTGGGAACAACAGGGGGAACAACAGGGCCTTTATCTCAGCAGGCTGCTACCACACACTCAGTGTCCTCACCTGACAGTACCCTGGAGCAGGGAATGTTGCGTCCTGGGCATGGGATGGTTCCCAATAGCATCCCCTCCACCCAGGGTCCCACAGGTCGCAGGGACCTCCAGGTGCTGCCGTGTTTGCCATGGGAGAGCACCCACGGGCACAGCTCCACACAGCTGCTCTGCCCTTCCCTGAACATCTTGCTGTGTTCTGTGTTTCAGGCCTTCCCCCTTGAGCCCCTTTGCTGTTGGTGGGGAAGACCTTGACCCTTTAGGGTGAGTATGGCTGTTGGAACACACTCTGCTCTGCCTTTGGGGAGTGTGGGGGTGGCTGGAGACGGCTGGAACAGCATCCAGCCAAGTGTCTCTGAGTGGGGTTGGTGATAGGACAGTTGCTCAGTGCAAATTGCGAGGGACCAGTTGACAGTTGCTAAAGCTCAATATGGTTCTAATATCGTAATAAGATCCCGTCTCTTGCATAGATGATAGGTTGCAATCTGCGTCTGTTTAATAATCAGCTTGTATTCATTTAACACACAGTAATTCCTGCAGTAAATCAAAGCTGAATACATCGTTAAGTGCATGTAAGCCTCTAATTTAAACTGTTACCAGCTGCTGTGTCTCCAGCCCAGCAGTCTGCAGAAGGGGAGGCTGAAAGCCGAGTTCACAGATTCCCAAGTCCTGTTGCAAGCCTCCTGGCTGTCTGAGGCACCCGGAGAAAGCTTGGGCAGAGGCTGGGCTGTCTGGGAGACTGAGCTTCACAGATACATCCTCGATCTTTGGTTTGGTCACGCAAGGAGAACCTGTCATCTTCCACTCCAGTTGAAAGCACACAGTCAGACAAAAAACAGCTCGCGGGGTTGTTGTGGAGTGTCCTGCAACCCAGAGAAGTCTCCTCTTTGGAACCACTCTTGTGGGGATGGCATTTTTTCCCCTCTTGCAAGACTTGGTTCTCTGTGGGTTTGGCTAGAAAAGGGACAGCTAAAAATGTCCTGCTCAGCTGGAAAGAGAGGCCTGCAGCTGGGGGGGCTGGAAGGAAACCTGATCACATAAGGAGAGAGGGTTCAGTTTGCAGGGGCAGGTGTCCCTGTTTCTCTCGCTGCCTCCAGCGCTTCATCACAGATTTCTCTGTAAATTACAAAAAAAAGGATGGTCACTGGAAGCAGATTTGTGTGCTGACACCTGCCAGCGCTGGGTCTGGAGCCCCAGACTCCCAGCAATATGCTCGTGGGACCTGGCTGTCCTGGGGCACGTTGGGCAGCCGTTCCAGCCTAATGGAACTCATTAGCATGGTTGTTAATGACTTGTATGATGGCAGCAGTGTCCAGGGGCTCCAGCCGCATTTGCACAAAGCCGACCGTGAGGAATGGCACTCACAGCGTGGGGCAGCTCTGAGGAGCCGCCATGGTCAGCAAATGACTTCCAGGCAGCTCTTTGGAAAGGCTTGTGGGAGCCCAGCTGGCTCTTGCAACACTGTGCAGGGCAGGATGGGAAGCAGGGATGGAGCATGGGTTGGCAGTGAGGGCCTGCAGGTCCGGTGCTTCTTGAGCACAGCCAGCACCTCTGCTATGGAGACAGGCTAAGAGAGTTGGGACTGTTCAGCCTGGAGAAGAGGAGGCTCCAGGGACACCTTAAAGCCTCTTCCAGTACCTGGAGGGACTCCAGGAGCGCCTGAGAGGGACTTTGAACAAGGGCCTGGAGTGACAGGACAAGGAGGAATAGTTTCCACTGACAGAAGGTTGATTTAGACAAGATATTGGGAAGAAATTCTTCTCTCAGAGGGTGGTGAGGCCCTGGCACAGGTTGTCCAGAGAAGCTGTGCCTGCCCCATCCCTGGAAGTGTTCAAGGTTGAACGGGGCTTGGGACAACCTGGTCTAGTGGAAGATGTCCCTGCCCATGGCAGGGCGTTGGAATGAAATGAGCTTTGAGGTCCCTTTCTACTCAAACCATTGTGGGATTCTGTGCAGGGCTCTCTGTCTTTCTGCCATGGGCTGCCTCACTGGCTGATCCTGGGAGCTTTCCTTCCCACATGCCAGGTGTTGGGTTAACCCTGTGTTCCCATGCTCAGCATTTCTGCAGCAGTCCTCTCTTACCAGTGCCAATCTCATCTCCTTCTCTGCCTTTTCTCTCCCCAGAGGTCGGAGTGGGGGAATGATTGTGGATCCTCTCCGGTCTGGCTTCCCGCAGCCTGGCATTGACCCCTCGTCGGGCATCCCAGGCCGCCTTCCCCCAGGAGCTGTTCCACCAGGCGCCAGATTCGACCCCTTTGGCCCATTAGGAGCTGGGCGACCCGGGTAGGTCCTTGGCTGTGCTGGTATTGCAGCCTGCTGTTCCAGCCTGCCGCTGGGTCTCAGCTCATTCCTGCTGCGGCAGGCCTGAGCTCTCACTCCAGTTTGACTCTGCTCTGAATTTCTTTCCAGGCCCGATCCTGACCACCTTCCCCCTCCAGGCTATGATGACATGTTCATGTGAGAAGTCACGTGTGGCTCCTCGTGGATGAGTCTTTTGGGAAGCAGGGGTACTTCCCCTCTCCACTCCCCATCTGGTGGATGTACATCTGTCCAGCAGCATTTTCCTTCTCTCCGTTTCGGGCCACATTCCCATGTGTCCCAGTAACTATAAAGGCTTCCTTGTGTGCAGAGCAGAAGAGGAGGCAGTAGGTCATTTCTTTCCCTGCTTCTCTGAGGCTGTCCGGCCGTGTGCACCCAGCGAGGTGGGAGCATGGGATGCAGCGCTCTGGGAATGGCCTGGGTGCTGTGGGATTTCTCCTTTGCTTCTCCGGGGTAGCAGAGCTTGCTGCTGGGGTCCCACAAGTGGTGGGTGTGAGGAGGGAGCTGGCTCCTTGCTGCTCCTCTGCAGGGAGGCCCAGCAACCTGGCTGAAGGGGACAGCTGGAGTGATCTCCCCACACAGAGGGGGTTTCTCTCTCTCTGTATCTGAGCAGGGTGCTGAATGAAAGGCTGGAAGGCCCAACCCACGGGGTCTTCATGGGCAGACCCCCAGCAGCAGCTGGGATTACAGCTGTGCCTGCTGGCTTTGAAGAGCACCACCAGCAAAGCCTTTGATGTGCATGAGAAGAGACATAGATTGAATTCCTGGCCCACTTTGTCCCCTCTCTTCTCTGCAGCCGTGGTGGTTTTCATTCCTGAGGTGTCCGTGAAGCCCTGTAGGCAGCGTGGCGAGGGCTGCCCACTGGGCATTGCATGGGTCTGGGGTAAGAGGGAGGGAGCTTTGCAAAAGAGGTTTATAGAACACGTTTTCCTACTGACAGTCTTGTTGCGTGTGGCTCTGCCTGTTTGGCTTGGGGAGAATGGGTGAGATCTGCATGGCTCAGGCTCCTGAGCTCTCTTTGGAAACCTCCCCACAGATCCCCCAGCACAGTTGATTTTGGGGCTGCAGCTCATCTCTCCTGTCAGGGATTCACACTGTTTTTCTTCTCGTGGTTTGATCTCTTGAAATGATGTGGATGAGACTGAAATAAAAACCTGACAACAGTGTTGTGCTGTTGCTTACTGAGGTGGGCCCCCTGTGCCCTACTGTGCAAAGGGAAGCCCCAGAGCCCTTCCCGAGGCAGAGGATCCACACTGGGAACTTGCTTTGTACCTTCCCCTGAGCAGCAGTGCTTTTCCAAGACTATGTAACTGTGTTAGGAAAACGAAGTGGAGAACAGCCAAGCCCGGCTCCTGCAGTAATTGCCTCTCCGGGGCATTGAGTGCTGTCGCGCAGCCGCACTGGTAGAAATTAAAAGGGGGAAGGGATCCCCCCATCTATCTCTTTTCCCCAAAGGCTTTTTCCTTTTAAAACCTCTTTGCCTACAAATGTAGTTAATAAAGCTCTGTTGCGGTGTGTGCCACCCTGGGCTGTGCACAGGTGGAAGCAGGGAAGACCAGTGGGAGAAATCCAGCGCTGGGGGCAGCTGGAGCATCCCCTGCATCTCCCCGGGGTTTGTGCACGGACCTGCATTCATGCAGTGGCTGGTTCTGAGCCCAGACCCACTGGATCTGCCATCCCAGCTGCACTTCCCAGAGGTTTTTCATGGGTAGTCCCACCTGCAGACTCACGGGTGGGCTGTGGGCAATGCTCATGACCAAAGCAGCATGGGAGGGATGGAGAGAGACCCGGGGCTCAGTGAAGCCAGTGCTCCTGCTTGTCTCCTCTGGCCCCTGGGACAGCCTGAGCCCCATCCACAGTTTTGTTCCAGAAGGAAAAAGCCCTCAATGTTCCTGCGGGGGTTGAGAGACCGTGGACCCCAACCTTGCTGCGTAGGGGAGAGGAAACAGCTTTGGCCTCATCGAGGGGCCGCTCTCTGCGGGGGGCAGCTGTTTTCTGTGCCTGAATTAATCATGTGCTGCGATCTTCCAGGAGGGAGAGACGCAGCCGGCTTTGATGGGGCTAATTAAAGCGAGTCAGCGCCGGGAGAGGCTGCGGCGGGGCCGAGGAACCGGCTTTTGTCTGCAGCGCCTGGCCCCGGCGGGTCCGTGGTGTTGTGCAGCTGGGAAACAGGTGGCAGAAGAAGGGAGCGGGTTCCAAAGGGGGCAAGTGTCCGCTGCAGGCCTGTGCCTGGGCCTCGGGGCTCCCAGGGCTGAGCCATCCACTCTCCAGAAAGGATGGGTAAAAGCAAGCAAGGATCCTCCTCTTTGGGTCATAGGACAGTGGGAAGAGGAGACCATCCCTGCAGTTGGCTTGGCTCGCACCAAGGAAGCCAGGCTATGGCAGAGGTGGTTCCTGAGGACCAGTGATCCCAAAGCACTTTATTCCATTTGTAGGGCTGGTGGCCAGCACAGACCCCATTCCCTGAGAATGGTTGGGGGCTGCCCCACCCTGTTGCGGGTTCATACCACAGTGGCTGCGAGGGCCAGGTCTCCCTTCAGCAGAAGGAAAAGTCCAGGCGCTCAGCCACGTGTCCCTGTCCCCGGCACTGCTGCTTCTACCCTAAGTGACAGGAAACATTAACATGCACAGGAGCACAGCAACACACCCCGCGTTAATTTTTATGGGGAGGCTGTGAGGAGCGGCTGGAGCTGGGTGTGCGGTCTTGGCACAGGCTCAGCCTCCCTCCTCTGGCAGCAGCACCGAGGCACTTGCACTGCACGTTTGAAGAGAGACACTGGATTATTGGTAATGGTTTAGGATCCCCAGAGAGTCCTTCAGGCCATCTGTCAGCCTGCCCAGCCCACGGCACCTGCCTGCATGCTCCCGAAGGGATGGCAGAACCCCCGGTGTTGCTAATTACCCTGCAGCCGGTGCTCCATCCCCGGGATCCTGGGTACAGGGAAGCCATGTGTGTGGCCCAGCAGGAAAACAAAGCAGCCCCCATTATATGGAACTGGAGAAGGCACGCTGGGCCCTCCCTGCCTGCTATGCTCGCCCCTGGCACAAAGTCACCCCTAAAACACTGGCACTGGGGGACTGAAGAGCCATTGACCCTCATTCCACCCCAGCTACACAGCATCAGCCTTTCCCAGCCAGCTTTTTCTCACCAGTCTGGAATATTTTGGATTGCTTCCTACTACTCGCCTGCACGTTGGCCACCATAGGCCAGTGCCTCTTTCCCAGTGCCTTCCAGAGCGATGCAGGGATGGCTAGGTCAGACAGCTCTGTGTCTCTCTGCCACAGTCACCCCGCACCTCAGCCTGGGGGGGGTTTGTGTACAAAATCACTTTCCAGCCCTGGAGTTCTCAGTGGGGAATCTTCTTTAAGGGTACGCCTTCCTTGACACAGTTTGTTCATCAAAAATATATCTCTCTCCACGTAGAGGCTTCCCCCCAGTTCTGCAGGGACTCAAGGCACAACAACGTGCTGACAAAGCAACAACAGCCCCTTTCTGCAGTCTCTTGAGCAGCCTCATGCCCTAATCTGCGGGAGTATTTCTCGTGCTCACATACAGCAGGTGCTCAGCAGCTGTAACCTTCACCAGGCTCAGCCTTCTATCCTGGAAACACTCCTTCCAGCTTATTTAAAGCAACAAAAAGGGATGAGGATGATTTCTCCATCTAACAGGTTTATTTTTCTAATCCAGACATGCAGGGCCAGCACTGAGTTGCAGGAGGGACATCTGCCTTCTCAGGGCAGTGCCTTTGGAAGACTCAGAGCTCCCCCTTTCTCTCCTTCTTCTCTTCTTCCCCTTCCTCCCTTCCCTCCCTCCCAAGGCATCACCCCCTCTTGTGCCCTAGAGCCCCTCGATGACAGCCACAATAGCATTTGCCACCCCTGCTCTCCTTGGACCCTTCATTTGGCCCCTCAGGCTCTGCTCAAAGCCGTTTGCCCCTAGGCTGTGGGGACAGGCAATGCCCATTTGGAGACAGTGGGGCACAGCCACCCCATTTCACTCCAAGTGTGGTTTCATACCAGGGAAAGGTGTATGTGTGCCAGCACTGAGGTGATTTGAGGATGTCTTCTGGGATCCTACAACAGATACAGAGTGTGGCTGGGTGATGTGGTGATGGGGAGAGAGGGGCATGTGGCCCTTCACAGCAGCGGGAAGAATCACCTGCAAAGCATTAGAAATGGAAACACAGGGCAGAGGACACTGCCCCCAGCATCCGAGGGGACGCTGGAAACCCTGGAATAAAACCTAACCCAGGCCATCTCACCAGATGTAAAAATTACTTTTCTCTGTGCCAGGCTGTCTGGAGGGATTTGTCCCTGCCTGGGAATGTTCAAAGTGGGTAATTTATGGGATGGATTGAAAGTTCGTGGCAGTTCATGACAAAACAGCACCTTTTGTGGGTCTGCATTTTCCAATGGGACAATTATTTCCCTTTCCCAGCACCTTGCTCATACCCATTTCTCTTTCAACAGAACATTGTGCTTTAATGACGCTTCATGTTTAATTCCCGAGATGCAATTTTGCCTTCACACCACAGACAACCCTTGGATCAGCACAAAGACTGGCGTGGGGACACCCTGGCAGCAGCACAGCCAGGCCAGCATGGGACACAGCCACCACATCACCTCGAGGCACTGCAAATTGTCCACTCTCTTCTGTATGGAGCACCATGATTTTTGAAGAGGCCATTCCAGGGCTGCTGGTGGTAGAGGGACGCTCAGCACGGTGCGGGCGTGTGTCCTGCCTTCATCCTGCTGTGCAGAATGGGGCTGGTGGGGTGTGAGGGCTGGGGGGTGGCAGGGGGCTGGACCCCACCACACAGGTGGTGGGCACATTTGCTGCCTCCTCCTCTTCTGCCCAAAGCAGTGCAAGAACCAGCTCTGTGCCAGAGTTTTACAGGAAACTATTGCTGAAAAAGGTCACTGATGGCAGAAACTGAGGATATCCATTGGGAAGAGAAGCAGTTAGGTCCTGGCTGTGGAAAGGAGCTCAGCCTTGCATCCAGCCCAGGCTGCAACCGGCCATGGCAGAGAAATCCCATGGGTGCCTTGATGGTGCCACTGCCGCAATGCTGGTGGCAGGATCCTGTCCAGGAAGGTGCTGGGGAGGCAACAGGGGGTCCCAAGGCCATGCTGTCCAATTGCTGGTGGTGGTGAACAGCCCGGGCCAAGGCCATGCAATCTGGTGGAATATCCCAAAACTGCATCACTCCGGTGCTGTTGGGCAGGAGCACCATCCGAAAAGGGTTCAAGGAGGTGAGAATGGTGGCTGAAGGCTGGCGCAGACAAAGTCTCACCAGACGATATCGGTGTTGGGGTGCAGCAACGGGACCCTGCTTCTGCCAGCAGCAGGGGGTCCCTGGGGTGTGCAGGGCTAGGAGCCGGGCCCCTCGGGGAGCTGGGGCGGGGGGCTCAGCTGGCTCTCCAGCAGCGCCCGGGTCCCTTCAGCTGACACCCTCCGCAGCCGCAGCCGCACCGAGCCGTAGGTACCACCGGTGCGGCGGGCGGCCCGGGCGCGGCGGCGGGCGGCGGCGGCGG
>WBMZ01009274.1:0-64625 GCA_013400975.1 Atrichornis clamosus | reverse complement strand
CTAGCAAAACCACGACACAACCACTGCCTCAGGATATTGATTTGGGTCTTCTGGGTCATTGCTGACAGCATGGGAATCTCTACTTCTGCACACATTTGCTAGCCAATCCAGGAGCTTTCTTCATGCACTGAGATATTTTCACAGTCCCACTGTACTCTGTGCTAAGGAGACATTCTTCCTGTCCCATAACTCTTTGCATAACACTGCACTTTTCTAAGTTAAGATGATAATTTCAATTAAATATTTGTCTTTAAAGCGTCTCAGAAGTTCCCTTTCATTGTATGTCCTTAGAAATCTAGACATACAAATTAAAGAACCCATTTCTGTGTTCTTCAAGAAAGTTTCCCTGTTAGTCAGTGTTAGCCAAGCAATGCAGAGTTATTCTTTTTCATCTCTCCTCGTGACTCATTGCCTACAACTCCTTAATCATTCTGTTTACTTTCCTCTGAAATTTATCAAATTGTGTACATCTTACATAGCACTTTCTTTCTTTCTTTCTGTCCTCCATAACAATCTATAAAGGGGAAGGACAACACTTTTACCTTCTCACACACTACTTTTATGTCTGCATTTTTGAGCTGTTTTTTCTTACTCCTTTGTCCCTTCCATCAAATTACTATAATCCGCTTCAACGCCATTTCCCCTTCTGTTCAACCACATCTGTCCCTTCTTTTTCCTCCAAAAGCAAAGTAATAGGGTCACCTACTACAAATATTCTGTGACATTGAATGGTAGACAAAATGGATTCCAGTTATCTAAAAATCAGCAGGAGACAACAGTGATCAAGAAGTTTTTTTCTGTTTTCTTTAGGAATTTAACTTGTTGGTCTACATTTATGATGATGGATGTAAGCTCCAGTGGGATGGGATTTTCAAAGGCTATTTAACAACCAAAACGTGGCAGAGTTTTTTTAGATTGTGAACTAATTCATTAGAAAAGAGGTGAAAGTTCAAGTTTTATGTGATGGTATAATAACTCCTCCTTAATAAATGTATAATTAGATAACTATAGGAAGATTGTATATACAGCAGATGATAATCCATTTAATATGTTGACTGTCTATAGTTAATTATAGTAATCTCGATGTGCTATTAAATAGACAAGCAGGACAAAAGCCTCCCTTAGAGATTTGTCAGTAGTATTTTAAGAGCTGATATAGTTTACCTATAATCCTCCACTAACTCATTAAAGTCTGGACATAAGACTTTTTTCCTTTCTATTTTCTGTTCTAATCAGTCCTTATTTCCCTTTTTTATCTCACATACTTACAGCTTGTGTTTCTCTGGGACAAGAAAAGAACCTTTATTATTGACATTAATGAGTGATTTTCATATCTATCCAGGGCTGAAGAGGTCTCTGAATTTCATGTGGAGTGCCTAAAACAATGGCTAGTCTCTTCGTCTTCTTAGGTTCTTTGAAAGTACCAAGAGGAAAAACAAAAATAACAAATAATGTTGAAAGGAATAGTTAGCAACCCATAGGAGAGGCATTACAATTCATAAATGAGGGTTACACACTCAATCTTTTTCTCTTTTTATGTATGAAGTGAAATAGATAGAACTCCCACACATTTTTTCCTCCAGCCACTTTGAATATTGTTCACTCTTTTTGTCAGCTTTGCCAGTGATAAAAGGTTTATTCCACATATTCCCAGGCGATGCTAGAGCAAAAAGTATACCTAATGTGGCTGTCCAATGCATTGACATTCATATTTAGTCTCTAAAGTCAAGTCATTTCAGAAGAAAGGAGAGTACAATTTGCTATGTAATGCACTGAGACAATCCTATATCTCTGACTGTGTTTCGTGACAGATCTTATAAAAGATCGTAAATTACTATCTGTTGAAATATATGAATTTAATGGATTCCATTAATGCACACACCTGCACATAAAAGATTTTGCAAGCTAGAAGATATGATCAGTCAAACAGCTTTAATAGTTATTAATTATAGTTGCTCACTATTTATTCCTCACCAACATAGAAATGTTAAGGTATTTTAATACCTATGTTCTTGGATGGCATGCATAAAACAAGGAAACAGTCTTTTTCTTCTGTATAATCAATCAGCCTGTTACCCAATGCTTTAAAGTCTCTGTTGGACATTTTCTGAGGCAGGATCCTTATTTTTCTCCATATGCTTCAGAAAAGCACAGAAATGTTCCTGCACAAAGCTTTCTGCTCTTCTCCTTCTGAGTTATTAAGGCTGAATCCAGAAATCTTCAGTTTAGACTTAGCTTTGTAAAATATTTCAGTATTTGTTTCAGTATTTGTTACAAGTCACAGAATCACAGAATGGTTGGGGCTGGAAGGAACTTTTGGAGATCAATTTGTGCAGTCCTAACGCAGGTTGACTGAGAGCAGGTTGCACAGGATCATGTCCAGTTGGGTTTTGAAAATGTCCAGAGAAGGAGACTCCACAACCTCTCTGGGCAGCCTGTTCCAGTGTGCCAGAAGTTCTTCATACTCAGATGGAATATTCTGTGTTTCAGTTTGTTCCCGTTGCCTCTTGTCCTGTAGTCTGGCCCCATCCCTTAGACACTACTGATATTTGTATACACCTATGGGGTCCCCTTTCAGCCGTCTCTCCTTGAGTCTCCTCAGCCTTTCCTTGTAAGAGAGATGCTGCAGATCCTTCATCACCCTGTAGCTCTCAAGGTGGACTCATTCCAGTAGTCCCTTGTCTTTGTTGAACTAGGGAGACCAGGGCTGGACACAGCTCTCCAGATGTGGCTCATCAGTAAAGAGTAAAGAGGCAAGATCACCTCCCTCGACATTCTGTCCTTACTTTTACAAATGCACCTCAGGCTACCATTGACCTTCTTGGCCCCCAGAGCACGCTGGGGCTCATGGACAGCCTGTGTTGTCCAGCAGAACACTCCCCAGTCCTTCTCCACAGAGCTGGTTTCCAGCAGGTCATCCCCAGGTTGTGCTGGTGCCCGACATTATTCCTCCTGGGTTGCAGGACCTGCACTTGCCTACGCAGAGCTTCAGCTGGTCCAGGCCTTGCTGCTGTCCAAGTCATATGAGATGCTTTAAAAAAATAAATCCATATTGTTTTTACCTTGTTAAATGATTTGTTCTGCTCTTACAGTAGTAAAAAAACAAACAACAACCAAACAAAACAAACTAAAAAAACCCACACCTCAAAACTCAGGTGTTAAAAATTAACCTAAAAACCCAAGTAGTTCATAGTAGATAGACTAAAAATTTACAAACTTGAGTCATTGCCACAACAGTGTCAAATTCAATTAAAAATGTATCAAAAATGCAGGACAAAGAATCCTATCAGCCAAACAAGGATGTACTGTAAAGCATCCCAGTGACTCTGGCCTCTGGAGTTTGAAATTAACACTATGAAGCAAAGGAATAAACTCAAGCAGTCATCTGAGAAAGATTTAAAATATGCTCCTACCTCATGTTCTGTGATAACCTGTAAAAAAACCAAGGAGTACTTCACAGAGACACAGTGTAGCTGTGGTCACAGCCTATTGCTTGGTTTTGGTCTGCCCCTGAATTCTATCTTGTTCCTCTGTTTTCTAACCTAATAAAGAGATTAGTTGCATTTAGTCATACATTTTAAAGGGCTTTGAGATCTATTGGTTTAAAAAGAAAAACACTATTATAGATTACAGACCACAGAGTTTCTTATCCCCTCGAATAATCTCTGACACTACAATTTACTGACGTTCCCACATTACGTATGACAACACAAATGTAAGGTAAAAAACAATCAGAATTAAAGTAAAAATCCCTTTAATTTGTACAAAACGCACATTGATCTGAGTCAATGAAACAATGAAACAATGCAACATATTATATATTGCATATATACCTGGCAAAAATAGACTTAGAATATGAGATCAGCATATCAGTTACTCTGCTATTATTCACTTCCATATTCTTACCTGTGAGGGTATATGAAATAACAACATCCTCCTCCCAAGAACATAAAACTATTAAGTGTTATAGCTGGTGCTAAAATGTGAATGAAAGCACTTATTGGAATTATTATCCTAAATGACATTTGTCGTTGGTACTAAGTCTGCTGTCATCCAAAATCTAATTGTACGTTACTGATTTTGTTTGTGGTTCATCCCTTTGCTGGATGTCTTTGTATGGGCTTCTTTACCCTGTATCTTTGCTAAATAAATAGAAGTTGAGTATATTGTAGCACATAGATATTTTGCCCCAGAATCTACTACTTATTACTTGTTATCATAGTTATGGGCTTTTTACTCTTTTATTCTACTATCTTAAAGCATGCCAATATATTCCTTTAATTGCTGACATACATGACATGCAGTGAAGGCAATGGCCACTATTTTGACTGTCACCAAGTCTGAGCTTTTGACCTGTACCTTAGATGCTGAGCATCCACAACACTTCATTTCTCTATGAATTATTGCTCAGACCTTCTGAAATTAGGGAATAAATTGACATGGCGGAACACAATCAAAATGGCCATTTCCAAAATTAGAAATCACTTGCAAAATTCAAGCACCATTGTGCTGGCCAACCTGAATTACTAACGTGTCAAAGGGCAAGGTGGTGGAAAGAAATGGATCTTTTAACTTCAGGGGTTGCACTCATGACACTTGACCATTGAGAATGTTGCTTGTGGAAAACAGCAATGGTGATAACAGAAACGCTTGATCCTTACTTATGATTAGGGTTTCTGATGGAAAATAAATTAAAATTTGTAAAGTGTTGGTGATTTATACTTTTTTTAAGAGTATGGAACTTTAAACCAGTACCTATATGGCCTCTGTTAGGAAGCCTCTGAGTGTCTGGGCCTTTCAAAACTTTAAGAAGAGAATGATATAAAAACTTTAATAACATCAAGTCACAAAAAGTACCTGAGTAGACGGCTCAAAGGCCATTGTTAGAGCTAAAGTTAGCTATTCTGCAGCACTGCTATTCACTCTATGTCCTTGCTTCATAATGGTTGGTAAAAAATGCTCCTTTCATTTGGAGTGAAGACAATTTTTAACTCAGGAAAATACTGTTCCCTGATGGAAAAGACAGGGCTTGCCCTACATTATTATATGTTATGTTACGTTGTGTTTTGTTGTGTTATATCACGTTACTCCATGTTAAGTTTTAAGGTTTTTATGCTGTGTTTTCTCTCTGAAACCTCGGTAAAATTTGGTGTTCTAGTCCAAAAGAGATCTTGAGAAGTACTTGAGAAGGAATTACATTTCAGTTAAATCAGATGTATTTATAGCCAAGTGTAGCCTTTCACACTTTTCTGAATGTCAGTCTGGATGTGTGACATTATTTCCTGACAATAGGAATGATTCAGAAACAGAGCTGTATATCTCATTAATACTGAGAGGTGAAAATACTGCCAAAAGTACTTCTTATTTTGTCTACTTTGGAGATAAATTGATTGTGTCACTCTAGAGCAAGACTTTCCACATTGTATCACAGTCTGGGAAGAATCTTATTCATCAGATCATGGAAGACTCTGTTACAAGGAGAAACCAGGATGCTGAGGAGATCTGGCAGAATAATAACATTTGCATTATATTCTACCACAAAGTCCAAGTCTGGGCTCTTCAGTGAAAATCTAAATGGCTATACATGGTGTGATTTTTCTTTAAAAAATATCAGCAATCTAACAGGTTATCAGTAGGGTCAAAAACACTCTCATAAGAAATGCAAAAATCTGGTTTTGCTGATTTGTCCACCTTACCATTTTTATTTTAAGTTGTCATTAGTAGCATGTTTCTTCATTCTTCAGTAACAAATTTCAAAAAATCTACTCATCTTTTAAGCACAAAATTAGTCCAATTCTTCCAAAAGGAAAAAAAAAGTGGAGCTGATTCTCAGCTAGCATAAACTGACATAGTCTCATTAAATGTAATTAATCTACTCCAATTATTGTTATCTGAAGTTCAAGACCTCCGATTGAAATAATGTTTTCATTGATCTATTAAATGAAAAAGAAAAAACCGTCTGTCTATGTGTCCAGCTGTGTAGCAATCTGCATAATACTCTGCTTACACAGGCAACGTTTTTTCATTAAATATCTGGTCAAAGACTGTTGCATTTCTTAGCAAATTTTTTGTCCCCGTGAATCCAGCCCATTTTTAGGCAACACTGGAAACAAACATGCCTTTTCATTGGTGGGGGGGAAAGAGGGAGGAGGAGGAGAGCATGCAGGGAAGACAAACAAGAAACCTAAGTCAGTATTTTATGTTCAAGTATTTGTAACAATATAGACTTTAATTTCTGATCAGCCTATTGCTAGTACAAGGTTAAGAGTGATGAAAAAAAGAGAAGGAAAATAATCCTTTACGCTAAAAGTATCTCTATTCACTTAGCTTAATTAACAGAAGAGAAAGTATGTTATGGTAAGTTGGAAACATTGCTCAAATTAGTGCTATTAATTTTCTTCTGGGGAGTAGGAAGGAGAAAGAGAGGGTAGAAAAATAGTGAACAAAATTGTAATGCTTGAAACATGCAGTGACATTTGCAAATATTGTCAATTGAACGAGTACGACATTGTGCGAAGAATCAGCACAAAACTTCCATTTCATCTAAATCACACAAACATCCCTAAATTACTTAAGAAGGCACATGACTTAGAGCTTAGCCCCCCCAGAATCCCTTACATACTGTGCTGATAAATTCTTTAGTAGATTAGCTAAGATTAAAGTAAAAAACAGACTACACTGGCTTCAGTTTAAGGTTGCTTAGGAGTTGGCTACATAAATTATGTATTGTGTCAGGATTTTATACACATCACTGGAAATTTCCTTGCTTTCCATATTTAGACAAGAACCCAGGGATATCCAGCAAAAAGTTTATGTTACTGTTACTAATCTCATTGGAAGAAATTAGTCCATTGTAGAGTAAAAGTCCACAGTGTCTGTCTGGACACGGTCACGGACACAGAGTAACCAGCTCTTGGTGTCAGGAGATTTGGATCAGATGACCTCCAGAGATACCTGCCAACCTCAGCCTCTTGGTTACCTGTGAAAACTCAACTCAAGATGCCATTTCTGGACTCTTACAAGTTGGTATTTTTACCTTGTGCTGAAACTTGGAAGGAGAGTGGGCCTTCTGAGAAAGCACTGTTGCTTTTATATATTTTACATATTTATTTACTGTAAAGTAAGTCGGCTTTTAGTATAGACTATCAGCAGGTGTGTCAGGAAAGTCCTCTTTCTCTTTGTAACTTGATGAAGACAATCAGTCTTTAACAGTATGTTTCAGTGGAAAAAAGTTTATGATATTAGATTTCTATTTCATAATGTCAAGATTTATGATGGGCAGTAAAATCATATATTGAGTCTTAATGTAAGTGTTATTTAATGACACCAGAGCTACCAGGCATCATGTTATGATGGTATTCACAAAGCTAACATT
The DNA here is from genome assembly GCA_013400975.1 of Atrichornis clamosus. Classification (NCBI taxonomy): domain Eukaryota; kingdom Metazoa; phylum Chordata; class Aves; order Passeriformes; family Menuridae; genus Atrichornis; species Atrichornis clamosus. Next base: position 57,250 of record WBMZ01009274.1, on the reverse strand, counting down.
GCAACTCTCAGCCTTGCTAGAAAATGTATTGAAAACCAAGTTGAGGGATTTTCATCACTGTGCTTTTTAAGGCTCTGTTGTACATATATTTTTCCACAAATAGGTAAGGGAGTATTTTTAAAAGCATGGGAACTGTCTCAACAGAATAAAACCTTCTACCTGAAGTGGCAGTTGTAACCTTTCACTTGAAGGGTGGCCAGGATATTTCTATCCAAATTAAGGTAATGGAATGTAAAGTCATTAGACCCTTCTCTGAACAAACATAAAGGAGAGAAAAACCTTCATTTTCAATTCCAATACAATGGTTGCAGACGGTTTTATAAAATACATGTTCATATGCATTTACTTCAACATGAGATTTAAATTAAAAACAAGTCTAAAGCCCTAAAGCTGCAAAAAATCCTGTTTCTACCAATTGCAATAGCAATTAGCTGCTCATATATATATATGATGCACTTTAGAAGTATTTATCTGTTATACACTAACTACTCCTCTAGCACTAAGAGAGGCTAGAGGAGCAGTTAGTCTAGTCCAGAAAATCAATGAAAAAAATTCAGTACTGGTGTGCTCCAGAGTTTCAGAATCCTTGTCGTAATACATGCCAGGAAATTAATGCAAAAACTGGATTTCTATGGCCAGATCTGGTCAGTGCACGTGTCAGATGGATAGTCAGTGAAGTATCTACCTAGATCAGATCATATTATACACTCTCCAAGGCTTGGACTATATGTACTTTTCATCTTGCACAATACTGAGCAGATGGAACTTGATTGTCAAAAGCCCTCAGCAGCCAATATTCTGAGTACTTTGTAAAGCTTTCCTGTGGCTGAAAAGGGGAAAAAAAGAGTAAAGAGAGTATTTTACTGCCTCAATTACAGTCCACTCTTAATGAGCTCCCATCTAGACAATGCACTGCCCAGTCTTTGAAAGAGAAAAGGAAAAAAAAAAGTAACTAATATTTCTTTCTGGCTTGTAAGATGTGTCAACAGCCCAGTTAGACATAATTTCTTCTTATGGACAATTTATATAAATGAAAATATAAAAATAGACATAGATGTCTGTGTCAATGCATGTGTATATGTGTGTGCTGGTGTAGGTACATATTCCATCTGTGTATATTTTTAAATATGCAAACAGAATCCTCTTTTACTCTCTCAGTAGAAGTTGTTATAGTCTCCCATAGCAACAACTCACAGATAAAGGTTCTCACATCAAACCGAATTGTACATTGAGGACACTGCTGACTGTTATGCCAACATTATAGGTCTGATTTAAACCCACAGAATTAAGGAGTTTCCCACTGCAAGGCTAACCTCAGCTCACCAGGCTATGACATAGCCACACATAGGGCAAATAACATCATCTTCTTTTTGACATGGAAAAATGAGTTACAGAGACAATGGGAAGTTTAATGCCAAATTCCCTAACTTTTGTGGGTTTAAATTTTCCCCCAAATATTAATATAATGGAAACTGCTGTTTTGATGTTTGAGGAGACAGCCAGTCGTTCAGCAGTTATATTCTGTTCCTCTTGGTTGGGGGAAATTTCTTCTCCTGAATGGTCAGTTCAATTGAACAGCATAAAATAGGAAGACACTTCCTTCTGGCAGGACAGGTGGAAATTTTATGCTCCAGGACTGTTCAATAACGATCTTTGGCTGCATTCATAAAGAGACACGGCAGCTAGCTATTAATGTAAAGACATGCAACATGGAAAATGTAAATCATGACTCTCCACCCTTTCACACACTCTCCATTAGCAGAAACTCTGCAATATTTTCAACACTACACAGCACAATATTTCTACCTCAACCTACAGCATCTAAAAAGTAACGCAATTAAAACCACGCTTCATCTTAAGAGACAAGCAGACACAGGCATCACAATTTTCAAGACTAAAATTCATAGGTAATGCAAGAGAAGACACTCACAATCTCACTTTAGTGATATTTGGGGTTTGATTTGCTTGTATCAATCTCACAGTTCACATTTTTGTGGTAGAATTACACTCCTGTATAGGATGCCATTTTTGTTGGTTGGCTTTGTTTGTTTTTTTGGTTTTTTTTTTTGTGATTGCAATGTTCATTTCTAATGTTTGTTTCTTTTATTCTCTTGTAGTTATTGTTTGTGATTGTTGTTGTTGCTTTCAGAGACTGAATGAATAATTTAGAACTGTGAAGAGCATTGATGGTTTAGTTCACTGTTGGTTCTGGGATATTAAAAAGGGCATGTACAAGTAAAGTAATATAACCTTTGCTCCTTTCAAAATCTCTCAGAAGTATATAAAATATTTTCTCAGGAACAGTAAAGAAATACAATCAAGAACAAACAAAACCACAGGATTTCAGTTTTCCTACATTAAAAAAGTTAAATAATTGACCTTAAATGATTTCATTTGCATTTGAATAAAAATTAAAAGTCAAAATCTTATGAATCATATGAAAAAATAATACTAAAATGTAATTAGTCATGCTTTACAAGACAAGGGCATTTCTTACAATGTAAAAGACTTTAAGTTATTTGAATAAGAAAGTTTAAGCAGATAATAGATTTCGCATACATATTTCAGTGTACGTGCACAAATTGTTTCCTGCTATAATCTCTCCAGTGACTTTAACACTTTCCAAACAACAATCTAGCCTCCAAAAAATCTTGACAATTATTTTCTTAAATTAAAAAAAAAAAAAAAGAAAGAAAATCCACAGAATATCTACCTGTGGGGATTTAATAATATATTTTTACTTGAGTATTTTATTTTGAGTTTAAACTGTGTTATAATTATATAGTAAGTATACAATTAAATTTATTTGCTTCTTATTAAAAATCAGTGTTTCTTACAAAAAAAAAATCTTTCATTGGAATTGAGGTTTTTGACATTCAGAATGTAAGCTTGATCTTTACTGTGATAAGGTTTTAGTCACTCAGATCCAAGAACTCAAGGTTACAGGCCTTACAGTGCTAATCCTATTCCTGCAGAGTTTCAGTTCCAAAGTTTGGGTTTTAATCTCTGAACTCACTGTCTCAGTTTACTCCTGCATGGGATGTTGATGTATTTGGATTTTTAGGACTACTTCAAACCTGATTCCCTTGTCCAAGTCCAATGGTCCTTCTGTGCTCCTCTTCACGTCACTGGCTGAAACAGTGTGTTGGTTTTTTTCCAACACCCAAACTTCCTGTATAAAGAAGTGAAGCTTTGTTCCAGACTGAATCCTGGGAGCAAAGTCAGGTCATGCAAACAGTTGTCCGTGGAATATAATGTGGACTAAAATTGAGCTGTCCATCTGACAGAGATGATGCATTGCATGGCACTGGGTGAATCATTTTCTGTGTTTGGTCTTTGTCTCCTGTAAAACAGGAATAATGACACTTCCGTTGTAAAGACATAACACAAAAACAGGTAAACAGGTCACACACAGGTTCAGTTGTTTCAGTGTCTCGTCTCTCACAGTGGCAGTAGCAGGTCTGGATAGGTGAGAAGAACAAGGCAACCATTAACTGCTCCCTTTGCTGTCCCTCCTCAGGTTCTGGCAGAAGGGAAGACAAAATCCTTTACAATTTCTAGAGCCAAATCTCGAATCAATACTATTTGCCTAACATTATTTTAATGGACTTTTCCTTGGTTCTGCAAATGAATTTATCTGAAAGCAATTTAACTCATTTGCAGTTTTTTGGCCTACGTTATATTTTGTGGAAATAAGTCCCACAACTGGATTCCTGTTCTGATAAAGCATGACACATTATAGCAAAACAAAACAATTTCCTTTTGCTTGCCTTAACCTGCATGCCTAATAGATAAAAGGAGTGAGAAATGTTGAAGAAATGGCAGATATTGGCAAAGTGTTATATTTAAACTAAAAAATCAGTCTATACTTTTGCTAATGTGATTTTTTAAAAATAATATTAACTGGCATATCAAAAATACATATGAAACACATGACTCAAAGGATATATTTGCATAAAAATTTAGGAGAGGGAAAGTAATAGATCCTTCTGTTTTTTCACATAATATTAACAAAGTTGTATTGCAAATTTAAAGAATTTTCATTCACACTGAGAAAACTACGTAATCAAAAAGTATTTTTAAACATGTAGAAGCATTCTTCTTGCCCAGGATGTGCAGTGGTCAAAGATATCTTCTGTCAATTCACTTTGGAGAGGGATGGAAACATCCTTCAACGACCCATATCTGCAACCTTCTACACTGACATGATTCTCAGGGGAGCTGATGCTTTCTTTGCAGTTAGTGTACAGCAGTGCACCTTTATTTCAGTGATATCAATAGCAACCCAAGACACAAGACACTAAAAGTTATTAAATAAATTTTAAAAACAAACAAACAAACAAACACACACACACAACCCCCCCCAAAAAAAACCACAACAACACAAAAACCTGAAAACTCCTTTGATGTTTTAATATGCTTAAGGTGGGATCAGAACCAGGCTGATAGCTTTGGCCTAAGTCCTGCGCTGCAGTGCCCATCAGAAGTCTCTTGCACACCTGCAGCACACCTGGAAAACCAGGGACAGCTCAGGGGCCCAGGTGCTACTCAGAAGCTTCTCTTTTTGCAGAGGATGTGAACTGATTTTAGCAGTTTTTTCTGACTGATTCTTACATCTTCATAATTTTGTTCTGTGTGTCTCTCTCTACAAATCATCCAAACTGTGGGGCCTCAGGAGCAACTTTCTGGATCTGTCCCACTGCTTCATTAGCAGTTGCTATTTTCTCTTCCTTTCCCACATTCTCCCTCACTCTGTTCCAAGGGAAGATCTGTTCAGAAAGGAAATGGATGATTAGGTTTTTAATCTATGTGACATATTTACCTTATTTGTCAAAAGACATTTTTTAAGGTAACTCAAATAATTTCTTTTGCTCATGAATTGTCAACTATGCACATGAGAATTCAGTTATGCCTATCTGTTTCTTATAAAACCCCTAATATTTCAGTCTTTTGGGTTTTTCTTCATTTCTTTATAATTTGCTAGTTCTTGTAAGACCCAAATTATGTGTAGCGGTGCCTGAATTTTCTAGGAGCTCAGACCTTCATGCCTTTGCCCCACTACTGGGTCATTCAGTAGAAACTAGAGGTTGTGGTCTGTTCCCACACTCAAAAATGGATGTGGCTGCCCTGATTTTGATGTCAACATTTAGATGTCTAAATATGACTGTATCAGATTGTCCTTCTTGTGGGCATGTTTGAGAGGAGATTCATTTAATAATCAGAGAGGACTGAGAAAAGGCAACTGATGAAGTTGGGCTTGACAAATCTTGTGGGTCCCTTCCAACTGAGGATGTTCTATGGTTCTAGTCTATTTGCCCTATGAAGGTGTCAGTAATATCTCCACTTTTGTCTTTCATTACGTTCATCCAGTTTACTAAGTCTCACATTCCTAACTTCAGAGGAAATTAGTGGTATTTAGATGGCTAGGTAACTGTAAACCAGTGGTTCTTCATAGATTGTGCAGCACACAGCAAAGTGAGGTCCTCACTTCTAACCCTTTTAGGCAGTGCTGTGATCCCGGTGGGAACATGTTTATTAGGTGGACAGAAGCCATCCCTGAACCTGATTGCAGGCACAAGTCTCTCCAGGCTGTGTCAACAGTTTTGTTCCACTGAGATCTTCAGGATTCAGCCACGAAACCAGGCTGGAAGCTCTCTCATATTTGTATCTTAATGAACCTGGGAGAGGATAATTCTGACAGCAGGAAGGGGAGATAAAGATTAAAGGGGAAAGAGAAGTGAAGAGGGTAGAACAGCACAGTGGGCAAATGGATTAATGTGCTCAGTGGAATATTAAACCAGTGTAAATGAAAATACCCCTTCGAGTGATATCACGCACTAATGTACTCCATGGTACCTGCTGTTCTCTTGCATTCCCTCTCTTTTATTGTCCGTTCAGCAAATACTGGTTTTATTCTCAAACTCTTCCTGATAGATTTTCAAACTCTGGTTTCTTCTGAAGCAAAACCACACCATTCTCCCACTACCTCTTTCTCAGATTTTACATTTCAGTCTCCAGGGGAATCTCCTCTGCTCAAACTCTGCAGAAAATATCTACATATGGGGATGAAGCTCTAAGGGAGACAGGGGCAAAGCACTTGCAGAATTACCACTGATTTCAGCAAAGGATTAGCTAAACTTTTATTTATGGCTCTAAACTTGAACAATTCCTATAAAACTCATTGAAAAGGAAGTTTCATAGACAACTAAACGCCCTAAGCTACCCATACAAGAACGAACTCAATCAGGAAGACATATGAGATGAAGTTAACACAAGTTTTGTTAACACAGGACCCAGGCATTGACAGAACACATTAAAATACATGTGTTGTGTAATATGTTAAACATAAAGGTAGAGTGTCTGGTTTAGAAAGCCGTAAAGCCTGCGTTCACATAGGATCATGATGGTCTTAGTCTTTTTTTACTTATTCTCCAGAAAAAAAAGACTATTGGGCTGCCTCAACACATTCCCCGGGTCTTTGTAACTTTTATTTTCTTTTTACATGCTAATTTCTAGTGCAAGATAGTAAGCCTGCTTAAAGATTTCTATACATATAGTCATTTAGGCTTAACTCAGTGACTGCATGTCTTGCATTGCTTATGAAGCACAGGCAAAACTTTCCTGCATTGACCTCAACAAGAGAAGGTAGGAATATCCCTACATTAGTGAGAGCGGCCTGGTTTTGTTTTCCTGTTTTCTTTTGGTTGCTTGCTTATGAACACCCGAAGTAGCACCTGTTTAGCCTTCCTCTTCCTTATCAACAAAACGAACAAAACAACTTGGTCTTCCAACTGCTGGAAATTGACATTTCAAAGGATTTTTAAGCACCTTGATAGTTGGCTGGTCTAAAGTCATGACAAAAGTAGTGTGAGAAACAAGTGCATTCTACAATTTGATTTCAAATCCTGACCTTTCCAACAGTCACTTACTCCAGTCATATAGATATAAAAAATTGCAATTAGTAATTGAGGTGGCAATTAGGTCTGTTATTTCATGATTTAAAACAATTATTATTATTTAAATTTACTTCTGTTCTAAAAATAAAATTGGAGATATAAGCTGTGTTACTAAGGGAAATCTCTCATGTAATGAAGAAGTTATACATTTTGCTGCAGAACTAATAGAATAAAGTGTTTTCTTCTTATTAAAATCTTTGATTTCATTTAAATAATTTGTTTCAAAATGCTCTTATTTAGACTAGAAAAAGAGAAAAAGAAAATTACATCCAAATGATCTTTTTTCTGACCCACTCCAAAACTTAATCTTGTTTCTCTCATCTATTTAATTTATATCAGGTGGAATCTGTAAACATTTATACAGTTAGAAAAAAACAACTTAAAGTTAAGTACTGCTTCAGGATTTTTAACCTCAATCAGCACACAAAAGTATTGAACTAAACTTTGGATAAGAATGACAACATATACATGAACAGAGAAAAAGCGCTGAACCTTTGAAATTTTCCCTTTGATGTTTAATTCCATCTAAAATAGAGGATATAGTATGCTCTGTGCTGAGGAAAATGGGGACTTTTGTCAGAGGAAACAAGAAATAATCCACAGAGTTTTTCACTAATGAATCTGATGCCTGCTCTAAAAAGTTAATGAAAAGTCTCTCCATTGAATTCCGTGGGCTTTGGAGCAAACCCCAGATAAGCTGTTCAGTGAGAGCAAGTAAAATAAATTGGGAAAAGGTTCTTTGCTTTATGAAGTCATTTTAAGGGAGGTAATGGAACAGCTGTTGCATAGATAAAACACACATGTCCCTTCAGAAATGCAGTTGGGCAGAGCCTTGCTGCACAGCACGACTCGTGGGCATCGCCCAACAGCTTCTCTGGCTGAACAGAGCACGAACCCGAGCGCTAACCTCGCAACGACTCCCCAAATCCCTCTGGCCCCTTAAAGGGAAAAACAGCTTCATTAGTTCCTCACATAAACAGCCAGAACATAAACACAACATGCTCCATTAAAATGGTCAAATTAAGCAAGCAGAGAACCTTTTCTATATCGTGTCAGCTTTAGTGGTTTCATTTTGGATCTTGTTTTCTGGTTTTTTTTCCTGGTTTTGGTTTGCATGTTTTCATTTTCAGGGCATAAAGGTAGATACTTAGGTAGAACTAACTTTATTTTATACAGTTTATTGCAACTGTGTTTAAAGGACTCTTTTCTTTCTCCTACCTGAATTTTAAAATGAGCATCTGGAAACTCAAATGAGTGCATCAGATACCGAACATATAAATTATCGGTGGTCTTGAATGGTTATGGTGAGAGACCCACATCAGGACTGATCCTTTTTTAGTATTATCTACTTGAAAAAAAGTCTCCCTCTCCAGTGATTTCACAGCATAAAACCTAGTGAAAAGTATGGTGGATCATTTAGCTTCTTTCTATTACCTTATAGTTTGTCATCCAAGTGTTTGAATGTATTTCAGGTAAAGCATAATGTTCACAGCATGATCCTTCATAGACTTAGTTCTGCTCTGAATCTTTGGCCACTTCGTCTTTTCTCGTTGATTACATGAGAAGTTCTCATTTACATGTTGATGTGTCTGTGTACAGATGCAGTGTGACAAGACTACAAGGGTAAAAGACAGAAAAGGGAAACACTTTTGTTGATGTCTGCACATCTATTGCCAAGCTAAACAGCTTTCTTTTAATCTTTTCTTCATCTCTTCTTTTTTTTTCTTTTTTCTTTTTTTTTAATTAATTTATTTATTTTCTTTGTTAGTCCCTAGTGTGTTCTTACTAGAGTTTTGTCCTTTCCACTTTGGACTAGGATTTCAAGAGATATTTACAAATAAAAATCTCTACAGGACAACTTATTTTTTTTAAACTGCAAGTTCTTCTACTTTGAGTTTCACAGTTTTATTCATATTTGTTAGAACCATTTTTTCACCACCTTTTTTAAAACTAAACTGCATTATCTTTTTTAACTCTCTTGTCCCACTCACTCATACCCTATTAAAAGTATTCCTGCTTTTTTTTTCCTGTTTTTAAACTTTTATGCAAAAAATCTTTTGAAGGTTGCTTTCAACTTATTATAAAGGGAAGAAATGTTCTGTTTTAATTTTCTTTCTTTTTTTAATTTAGCTTTAATGAGGAATTTAAGTTAGCGAAATGATACAAAAGCAAAATAAACTCATTGATTGATCTGGGTTAATTATCATTTTAATTTAGTCATTATATTCTCTTTTTCCTATTTAAAAGCAGGAAAAGTCAAGGTGTGAAATGCTCATAAGTAAAGGAAGTATTTCTGACAGTCATAATAATAGTAATAGTAATTACTATAACAGTAACAAAGCCAATGACAATAACAGTATGAAATGCACTAAAAGCTTTATTTAGCAATTATTTATTGAAAATTCGTAAAAGGTTAAACATTTAACCTGCAAATGAAATGTGTTATCTAGCATAATGCAGTTAACTACTAGGATTTATCTTCATATACAATCTAACTTAAAAAATAATTACAGAGTACTTCCTATTTAAAAGTTATATTCGTTCTTATCCAAAGTTTATCAACAAATTAAGCTGAATATGTATTATGGTCAATTAATGGAAAAGGAAGGAGCTTCACTGTTCATGTTCATGTCATAAAAACACCTTTCTTTCAATGCATGGAAAAGTTCTGTATAGAACTAAAGTAATTCTTGCATTACATCACAATGCAAGAAAAAGGCAGGAAATCAAAGACCGGCCGACATTACCTTAGGTGTGATCTTTGCCTGTTTACAACAGGACACAGTGCTTCCTCTGAAATACTCATTTGAAGCTGGAAGGACTGACCTCGTTGTCATCTATGATGGGTGAATACATCAGTGGACAAGGGAAGGGCTACAGCTCTAATCTATGTGGAATTCTGTAATACCTTTGGGACAAGGTGCCCCACATCCTGCTTCTCTCTAAATTGGAGAGATACAGATTTTATGGATGGACAGTTTGTTGGATGAGCAACTGGCTGGATAGTCACATCCAGAAGGAAGAGGTCAATGGCTCAGTGTCCTGATGGAGGTCACTGAAAAGAGGTGTTCCTTAGGAGAATCTGCTGGGATCAGTTCAATGTCTTCATTAATGACATAGACAAAGGGATCGAGTGCACCCTCAGCACATTTGCAGATGACACCAAGCTGAGTCATGCAATTGACGCACCTGAAGAACGGGGCCATCCAGAAGGACCTGGCAAAGTTCGCGTCCATTGGGATCTCATGAGGCTTAACAAGACCAAATACAAGGTGCTTCACCCAGGTCAGGGCAACTCCTGGCATGAATCCAGACTGGGGATGAACAGCAGCCCTGCCCAGAAGGACCTGGGGGTGCTGTGGGTGAGAGGCTGGACATGCCCTGGCCATGGGCACACACAGCCCAGAGAGCCAAACGTGTCCTGGGCTGCATCCAGAGCCCCGTGGGCAGCAGGGCAGGGAGGGGATTCTGCCCCTCTACTCTGATGAAACCCACCCGGAGCACTGCAACTGGCTCTGGGGTCCCAGCACAGGAAGGAGATGGATGTGGTGGAGTGAGTCCAGAGGACGCCACAGAAATTATTAAAAGCCTGGAGGACTGACCCTATGAGGAAAGGCTGAGAGAGTTGGGGTTGTTCAGCGGGGAAAAAATGAGGCTTTGGGGAGACCTTAAAACAGCCCTTCAGTACTTTCCATAAGAAAGATGGAAAGAAATTTTTTAAATGGTTGTTGCAATAGGGTAAGATTTTAAAACTAAAGAGGTCAAATTCACATGAGATATGAGAAGACTTTTTTTGACGAGGATGGTGAGATGTTAGACCATGTGACCCTGAAAGGTGATGGATACCCCACCCTGGAAAACATTCAAGGTTGCTCTGAGCACCCCAGTCTAGTTGAAGATGGCCTGACTCATTACTGGGAGGGCTGGACTGGATGACCTTTAAAGACCCCTTCCTTCTATGCTGCTAAAAATGGTGGTCTGAGAAAACACAGCCTTTAATGCAGAGGTGAAAAGTGACATGTTGGAAATGAGAAACATGACACACCTGGATACAGCTTCTATGAAGTTTTCCAACTGTATTCTTCTATGTCACCTCTTGTTCTCGTAGAAATATTCATTTACTGTAAATTTAGATACCTCAGTGAAGCACCTGAGAGAACAGGACAATTACTGGAGGTATCTGTCTAGTTAAAGATCTAAATTGTATTTCTGTTATTAGTGCTAGAGGGAACTCTATCATTCTTCTGAGAAAAGGAGTTGATTAAGGACTTCATGTGAGTGTCAAAATTTTGCTAAAATCAGTCCTGGCCTTTGTCCAATCATATCAATAAATCATGATTAAGCAAATGCGCACTTTTAAGATAGATGATGCAAATATGTTTGCTGTTCACTGAATCTGTTTTTGTCTCCATAGTAATTTTCTGGGATATGAAATCTCTGCATAGTTGTAAACTGTTATATATAGAGCCCAGTGAGATTATATATAGTGATTTCCCTTTACTTCATTTCTGCCTTTGCAAATAAGGTGTTCTTAATGTGCGTTGCAGAAGGTCTTCCATCCCTGTTGTGATTGATGGCTAGCAAACTGCTGAGGACAATTCCATTTGGTGGGTAAAAAACACTATCTCGTTTATCTTTATATCATATCTGTTGCAAATTAAACTAAAAACATAGAGTTTGCACACTGAAATTGTTACACTGCGGAGCAATGTGCCTATAAAACAGCATGTTAACAAGCACGACATGATGAATGAAATGCAATAAACTTCTGTAATTTCAGATTCTCCCAGAGGCAGATGACGAGGCTATCACCTGTTGAGTTTTGCTTGGTGACAGCATGGCAGTATCTCCAAGAAAGTACTGGCTGGACTGGCTTTATAAGGAGTGGTTACTAGTGCACACTCGGTTAACTGCACACATGCCGCATCTGAGAAAAGATTTGTAATTCAAACAACCAAACACAGAGCTAGCGCTACTTTTCTTGCTGGATTACTGGTGCTCCTGAACTGGAATGCTCTGTTTTCTTCAGTAGATGGCAGCAGTACTGATGCATGATAAAAGCTGGATTCCCAAAGCATCTTGTAAAATAAAGCTGTTTGGGTTTTTTTATGGCTTTTGTTTCATTTTGTTTTGTTTTTTAACATACTATCCCTATTGCAAATGATCTGAGCCTCCACCAGTCAGATGATAAACCTCATCCGCCGTTCCAATAGTCATATGATTCACTGGTGTACAACTTTGCTTAATAACAAAAAAACAAACCAAACCAAAACCAACAAAACAAAGCAAAATCCCAAGAAAAGTGAACCAAAAATCCTCAACTCTCTTGCTGACCAAAGTTGCTTTATTTTAGTGTGCCAGTAAATATTTATTAGCCATACATGCAGATATAATTTTCCTCATAAGGTGTCTCATGGCACTAACTAAAAGGATTTTCACAAACTTTATGACTCTCTTCTGGAAGGTAGTAGAGCACAGGTTTGGGAAGGGGCAAGAAGGAAAGACCGTTGCAAGGATTTATTTGTCCTTCAATAAAATGTGGCTGTATGTATTCAAATGTCCATATTTAAGCTGAATATTTTTAAAGTACCAGAAATATAAAGATAATCCCTTCAGGGTTCCTGACTTTTTATTTTGGAAGGAGGGCGAGACAAGAAAAGAAGGGTAAGGACACTTCGAAGGGAATCATAAAACTGAAGTCTTAGGTGCAAGAAATCTGGTTTCAAATTCCTGTAGCTGGTTCAACCTGGCAAAAGGTATCTGCTTCCCCTTCTGTGAGTGCTCTAGCCCCAGGGCTATGAGAATACAGTTGTGTATTCAATCCTGTCCAGTAAATATTTCATTACTTATACATAGAGGTTGAATGCAGGGAGTGCTTCATGCAGCTTAGATGCAGGTGAAAAGCAAAGGGAGGTTCCCCACATGATAAAACTGAAAATTAGAACCTTCAATATATAACTTCTGTATTCCCTAAAAATATCCTGAGGCACTCAAAGTCTCATGCATGTAAGATTTCTGCCCTTTACACTCATCACAAGAAATAGGATAGTAGATCTCTAGACCAAAAATTGTGTGTTTCTCAGGGGGGGGCAAAGACTAAAATGAACAAAAGACAACATTTAACGATTTGATGAATTTTTTTTTTTAATTAAAATACTCTGTGTTAGTATTTGCTCATATGGTGGACTAGTGGTTCTGTGAGATGGAGAATTTCCTAGGTGTGAAAAACCAGCTATTACTCTAGTTATGACAAAACTCAGATGTGTATAATGAGATGTGGCAAATAGTTCAGAAGTCTTTCATGGGATACCTTGAATAATACTGAATATATTCTTGAAACCTGTACTTGAGTTTTTTACCTCTGCATTTATTTTATCAGGGCTTTGGTGTTGCAAGTGTTTTTGTCTTTCTTTGCTATGTTTCACACAGCTGGTTTGTGTCTAAAGTCATCTTCCACAGTCTGCAGTAACAAAAAGTTTTAACAAAAATTGTGTTAGGGTTGAATCATCACAACTGCTGGCCTAATTATAAAAAACTGGAGTCACCTTGGTGAGAGCTTATAAACATAAATGTTCCCTTCAAGCAACTAAAGGTAAGGACAGAGGAAAAAAAAATAATCTTAACATCTCATATTGATTGCTGGGTCAATGCTGTTCTTGAAACTGTAAAATATGAATGAGCAGCCTTTGAACAGAGTAAGATACTAGATACCTTTGATCAAGTCTGGAATGCATTTCTGCACTGCTACTCACTAAAAAGAACAAATAGAGGATAACCCTCAGATGATCAACTCTGTATCCACAAGGCCTTCCTCTGTGTAGCTCAAAAACTAAATATATATTGACCAAATGACAGGTTTCAGAAGACAGGGTTTGTTTGTGAGACATTCAAGGAAGTAAACAACAGATAAGGACAAGTTTTATTTAGATCATTCCAAAGGGACTGATTCACAATTAATAAGATTAAATTAAGCAGAGAAATTTGTAGACTGGACATTAGTCTACACATGTTTAATTACAGAGAGATCTGTCCAGCTTCAGAAATATTCTATAAGAAGAAATAGAAGAAATCACATTGTTTCCAGAAAACTGGATGCGGTAGGATGCTGATGAATACAGTAAGCTTATAGGGTGTGGTGGATAGAGGAAATCCCTAGAGAAAACGGAATTTTCACTTTCAGATAATAATATCAAAAATAAATAAACAAAGAGACAGAGAAAACAAAACAGAAATTATAGCTTTAATGCCCCAGAGAAATTTGTATATCTTGGGACTCCATTTGCCCTTTTAGCTTTTTTACTATGTATAGTTGCTATAATATATGTTTAACCCTTCTCATTTTGTGACACCATGAAGACAGTGTGGAATACAAACAGCTAAACCGTGACTCGGGAGAAGTGAAATTAGTGATGTGACCAGTTCATGAAGGTGAGTGGATGCATGAAGCCTGTGAATTACAGCCTGTGTTCTGCATTTCACAAATAATAATTTTTTTTCAAGGGGATTTCCATAAAAGGATCTTGAGATGGTTTTGGACATTTGTGATGGTTAATTAGCTGTGGGGGTTTTTCTTGTTGGTTTGGTTTGGTTTTGGTTTTGGTTTTTTGTTTGTTNTGGTTTGGTTTTTTGTTTGTTTGGGGTTTTTTGTTTGTTTGTTGTTGTTTTTTTGTTTGATATTTGTTTGTTTTTGTGTTTTTTTCTGGTTTTTGTGGGTTTTTTAATAATTAATTTTTATGATTTTTTGTGGGTTTTTTGTTTGTTTTGGTTTTGTTTGTTTGTGTTTTGTTTTGTTTTTAATAAAAACTTCAAACTGTCTTATATATGGCTTTTTCTTTTTTTCCTGGGTCTTAGGCTGAACTTTCTTATGTTCCTCTGGATTCTGCAGTCCACAACATCAGTTTTCTCTGAGATGAAGAATCTGAAAGGAAGATAGCTCCTCCATGGCCCAAATCTTTCATTGGGAGGAACATGCTGATGATGATCAGTGTTTCCTTGACTCTGATCTTCTTGTATCCACTTGGTGCAAACATATTTTTATACATTTTCTCACACACGGTCTACTTTCTTTTCATTTTTATCCAGCTAATATATGAATGTTGTACACTAGTCTTCCCCAGTCCATTAGCACAAAGATATATAATTTGTTGCTTAGTGAGTCTAGAGATTTCTTAGATTTCTACTGCTTCTGGCGCTCTAAAATCTAAACTAAAATAGGCTGAGAGCTGCTTGACCAAAATGCAGAGAGTATCAGAATTAAAGCAAACTGTGATCACGTCAGGTCAGCACAAAACTGAATGAGGCCTGAGATCCTGCACTGTCAGCCCCTTACTGGGTCTGTGGCCTTTTCCTGAGCTAAAGGTAGGATGCCATATCTCCCTCATTAACTTCCCTTAAACACTAAATCTGTGTACTTTAATATAAACACTTAATGTTATCCACAAACAAATGGAGTGTGAATTTCACCGAGATGTCAGAATTTGTATGTATTGCACTCAATTAGTAATGACAGCATTCCAGAAAGGTTAGGAAAAGTGAAGAATGTGAGATCATTAGTATGGACATATTGCTGCTAGGCTTCAAAAGGATTTAAGTCTGGTAGTATTTTCTGTTTGTTTTTTACATTACTACATTTGTTTGGGGAAAGCCCACACAAGCTCAGTAAGTTACTTTTAGTCAACTTATTCTCCTTCAAGACACCTGAAAGGTGGGCAGGGGTGTCTTCTCTCCTTTCAGAAATGGAGATCAATTTAATCCCATTAAAATGAGCACGAGTCACTCCAGTTTAACGCATATTACCATTTGAAACTCCAGAAAATATGACAGTCAGAATTAACATCTGTTATATTTTTCTTCTCTGATTGTAATATTTTCAGCAAGAGACTGATAAAGGAGTAATAGTCGTTGTTTCAAGATCCTTTCAGGAAAAAAAAGGAGAAAAAAAAAAAAAGCCCAAAGTGTATAACCTGTTAAACTAGGAGGTCAGGCAATAGTGTGTCTGTAAGTCAGTCTGTTCCAGTTTTCCCTCAGAGAAAGAAGACTGAGTTCCTAACTCTGGCACCAATAATAAGTTTAAGCAATCTCCCACCTCCTGTGATTACTTTGAAAGATCATTGATTTTAGAGCAAGATTTTAATGAAAGATTTTTTTTTTTTTTAGTGGTTCTGGACTAGGAACGGAGCTTTAGCTGACAACTATTTTGAAGAGAAATATAACCTGCAGTAGTGTTCTAAACCACACTTCTTTTGCATCTCTGCACAAAAAGAAATTTGCATTCTCCTCTTGGAAAGGCAAGAAAACAGACAGATTGATAGGAAAACAGGTTTTCTGGCTGATAGTTAAAGATGTTTCTTTGATTTGTGCAGAACAGCATGAAGACGACACAAGATAAGTAATTCAACAATACAGGAGAAGGAAAAGGCAATTTCGAGGTGCTCAAAAACCTGACTTTGAAGTTCAGACGGGATGATTTTCAGTGGGTATTCATGATACATTTTAATTTCCTTAAAACATTTTTATTATTGAAAGGAAAAGGGAAGCAAGGAGAAAGCCACCAAAAAACCTATGGTCAGACCTACATTACAGAACAGGTCTCCCATTTGGGTTTTTTTTTTCAGTCCTGGAGTATATTTTCATAGCTGAAAACATGGTGGTTTCTTTTTGTTTGATAACTGTTCATCTAACAGAATGGTATAAGAGCACCTCAGGAGAGATCACTTGTTCCCTGGTTTGGGCTAGACAACTGGGCTCCTTCTATAGCCAGCTGTGGGGGATTGGTGCCTCTGGAGGGCAATTAAGCTCATTTTATGATGGGTGTTTAAGAGGGAGATCTACAGAAAGTGATTCGTCTTAGCTATATTTCTCCATTAACTATGGACAGTCTAAGGGAATAGCTTAAATTGGACACTTAACTTCGAGACAGCTAAAAGTGGAGGTGAGTCCCACTCTTGCCACTGTGCAATATAAGCTCTCATCATTCACAGTGATTATGTTCAGCTGCAGATAAGGATTTGTGGGTGACTATATTGCCCTCTGTGTATCATCATTCCCCCCAAACTTATGTACTTCAAGGACCTGGCCTGCTGAACTCACAGGACTTTTCAATTCATTGCATTACTGCAGAATTCACAGCTCTGACAAAGTTATAGGTAAAGGTTATTCTGGTCAAAACCCAGTGCCAGAAATAAATTTTGCCTTACAAGTTACAGCTTTTTATCAGGTGTTCTTGGTATTCTTTTCTCACCTTTCAGTCAATATCAATATTAAAAAGACTCTTCTCACAGTATTCGGGAAGGAAATATTCAGTATGAGTGCAGAATTCAGGTTCTCTATTCAGGGAAGAAGGAACATAAGAAAATACTTGAAAAATAGGGCAGGTAACAGAGTGCTGGGAACTGCTTAGAGTGCAAAATTCTAAATTATTTTTCTTGGCATGTCTAACCAAAATCTTAGCCAACAGAGAACATTTACTGATAAAGTCAATGACAAAGCTTGAAACAGAAACAACTGAAAACACAGAAACAATTACTGTCCAACTGTCTTTGTTTAAGCTGCCATTTACTTATGAGCATTCGGATCTTATTATTTCTGCCAAATTTGTATTTTACTGAAGTCGGGAAAACAAGGCAAAACAAATCTCAGTTCTTGAATTTGAGACAGCTGGGCTCTAATGAAGGTGACTCTGAGTTCCCAAGCAAGTAAGAATCAGTGTTCACATAGAAACTGCTTTCATTGTTCAGCTGTTAGGAATCATGCATTCATTTCCTGAAGGGAGAAAGGAAATATGCTTTGTGTAATTACTTAGGGATGTGGATCTATGACTGTGCTGCAATGCTGAATTGGAAATTAATTTCTTGCCATGCAAATCAATTTGTTCATTGGAATGATCTCCAAATTTTTGCTAGACTCAAAACTGTTTGAGACTTAGATTTCCTCAAGGGGTGCTTAAGCAACCATTCTACTGAATGTGTGGAGGATGATGTACTCATACAATTGTGCAATAATTTAGGCTGAAAGTGACCTCTGGAGGTCACCTATTGTGACACTTGCTCAGAGATGTTGGGGAGAATCAACTTCAAAGTCAAAGTTTAGGCAGATTTTTAATGTAAATTCATATTATTTCCCCCTACTTTTCTTACTGCTGTAGGAAAGCAGTCCAAAATACTTGCTAAAGATAAGTTAAACTGTTTCTACTGCTCTCCACTATCTACCAAGACAGTCATGCCATCATGAAGGTGTTCTAGACCATTAGGCACAACTTTGTCATTGTAAATCTGGGCTGGTCAGTTCACATTCTTATAATTTCTATACCTTGACATGGCTCAAGAAAGATTTGCTTCATAGCCTTCCTAGTGTTACACTAAAAACCTTGTTATGATCAAAATGGATAACATCTAGTAAATGCTGATAAGAATTTCTTGTTAATTTAATTCAATCCCAATCTTATGAAAATACAGCAGTTGTTATTATTCCAATGAGATTGGCTGAAACATTTCCATTTCATAACGCAGTCAAGACTGACACACAGAAACTTTACAGTTTCTAATCCATACCTTACTTTACCCTCAAATATTCCTGCAAAATCAACCAGTTTAATTTTACTGAGTAATGGAAGTTTATGGGGTTGTCAATTAATAAAGTTCTTCAGAAAACAGTACACCCTAATGATGAGTTTGACTTCAAAATTTTTCATTTTGTGTTTTCTCTAGGATGCTTTTATAAGTTTTCTAATAGTTTCCTTCTTGCTTTTTCTTTACTGGTTTCTACAAAATTTAAATCACCTTAAATTGACTATTAGCTGAAGTTATTAATTAACTTTCTTCAGCCCCAATTAACATAAAAGTTTAATGTTTGTTACTTGGTGATTTCAGAGCTTGCCAGAACTTCACCTTATAAAGTATTACAAGAGCTAAACTGAAACAATTTAGGCAACAGCCACTTGCCAAAAGACATTTTAAAAAGACAAATTCAGCTGAGATCATGTCTAGTCAATACAAGCCTGAAATAGTCCTGAGACCCTGCATGACCAGGACAGCATGAAGGCCTCTTAGTAGCCACAGAAATTTTATATAATGGGCCACACACAACTAGAACGCAACTAGGCTAGAAAGTTGTAGGTCTTGACATTTTTATAGGCAAACATGTCAGTCTCCACAAGTGCATAAGATAGATTTAATTTTCTCCAGTAAAATTATTTCCTTCTATATAAATAATATTCATTAATACGGAAGCCAGCACTTGGCTAGCCCCTATTCCCATGTTAGGTCTTGGAAGCACTGAATCATCTTTTCATACTTTTTTTATGTATCTAATGAAAATAAACTAAAGGAATAACTTTGGAAACAAGGGGTGGAGAGAGAAATATTGCTGTTTTTGTTTTGCCATCAGGGCCTCTAAATCCCAATATCTAAGGCATTTTCTCTAATTGCATAAAAAATCTAACAGAGCTAATAAATAAACTGACGTTTCCTGAGTGTACCTCAGCAACTTAATTGCAAAACTATTTTTTTTGGAGTTTCTCAAACTTGATTAAAAAACAGATCGAAAAATTCAAGATTTTAGAAGGTTTGAATCTGCCACGAATTATTTTCCCCTATTCGTGCATATTTTGAGGAATTTTTTTGGTTTCTAATTAATCCTGTTTCTTTCATCCAGCCCATATTCTTTTTGTATTCCCTTTTGTTGTTGTTGTTGCTGTTCCATTGTCATGCAATTTATTTCTCCATTTACCAGTTAGAACCTCCATTCCATGTTGCCGTTCTCCTGACTTTTAGAAAATTCCCTGTTTTCAGTGATAGAAAATTGTTCTGTGGTTAGAAAGACTGAGTCTTCTCACATTATGCCATCAATGCAATGAATGCAAGCACCACTAACCAGCTTGTTGAAATCAAGGACAGACTAAAGTAAAACTTGATGAGTGGGGTGTAAAGGGTAGCTGAGCAGAATATAACACTAAAAGAAAAATATGGGGGTTTTGTCTTTTCATATAATAAAATGCTAAGTCTGTTTTGGTTTGGTTTGGTATTTTTTTCATGAAACACCTATAGATACATAAGCTCATTTTTTGAATCATTATCTACTGTTAAATTCATTAGAACCATACTTATTATAGACAACAAATTGTCCTGACTAATTCTACTGCAAACCTGAAACAAATCATTTATTCTAAGCTTCCTTTGGAAAAAGAAGCATAGGAAAAACCCCTGTCTTAAGCTTCATTCATTTATGTCATGCGTATTTTCAGAAACTTAACTGAAGTAAGTAGATATATGTCCAAACTCAAGATGCTTTTTGAATTTGATATAAACTTTTTTATATTGCAACATTTTGCAGAAAATTTCCTGAGCATATAATTTATCAGTGTTATGACAGCTCATTAAGTCTGTCTAGAAAACAGTATTTCCATTTTATGAAAAAAAAGGGATTACTTCAGAATTAATTTTTGTTATGATGCAGAATCAAAATTTGATCTGTTTGATTTCTTAGTGTCTAGGCAGGAAAAAACAGCATTGAGATCAATGGCCTATAAATGTTTTTCCATCTCCCTTGTGCATATCCTGACATCTCAACTATTTTCTAGGTTAGCGTGAGTCTCTGAGACCTGAATTTAACCTTTAAGTCAGGAAAACTTCAGCACTTTAGTCAAAATAATTATTTTCACACAGAAAAACCCAGCTTTGATAAATATGCAGAGATATCTCTTAAATTTCTGTGTAGCTATTTAGCACAGTCTGCAGAACTTTGTAATAGGCAAGACTGTACATCTTACCTGGATGAATCTTTGCAGGATGCATTTAGTCCTACACTGGAGTTAGGATCTGTGTCTGTGTGGTTTCTTTGATGAAATCAGGTCTCAAATAGCTAATTTGTGTCAGCTGCAGCAGACTCAGAAGCCATGGTCAAAGGGGTTGCACAGGGTTTATGGTCCTGGGAAAGGGTTTTGCTCATATTTAATGGTGCGTGAAAGCTCTGGAGTTTTCATGCACAAGGTAAGAAAACATGGCAGGTCTAGATTAGATATTAGGAAGGAATTCTTTACTGTGAGGGGTGTGGGACTCGGGTACAGCCTGCCCAGAGCAGCTGTGGTGGTCCCATCCTTGGAAGTATTCAAGGCCAGGTTGGACAGGGCTTGGAGCAACCTGGGGTAGTGGAAGGTGTTCCTGCCCATGGCAGGGGGTTGGAACTGGATGGTCTCTAAGGTCACTTCCCGCCCAAACAATTCCATGACTCCACGAATCTCTGAAGACAACTACGTATATCTTCAGACTTCTCTTAAAATCTGGTTGACAACTCTTAGTTTCCAACCAAGATTAACGTATCACAGAAGGAATTAATTTTATTGTTCCTATAATATATGTGCTCCCTCCAAAAAACCCTCCAAGAATGCTAGTGATCACATATACCAGAAATCATTCGAATACTTCTGAGTAGGTTTGGTTTGACTTCATTAGAAGCACCAAGAGGGATTAGTATTCCAGACTGGCTACCACAACCACAATGCTACTCAAGCTACAGAAAACTGCATCAGTTCTTCCTAAATAAATTAAAAAAAAAAAAAAAAAAAAAAAAAAAAAAGAAGAGGATGAGGAAAAAAAAATAAAAAAAAATTAACCAAAAAAAAAAAAAAAAAAAAAAAAAGAGAGAGAGAGAGAGAAAACAAATTAAAGAAATTTTATATTGCTCTAATGAGACATGTTGTCTTCATTAGCATTCCTGTGAGGTATTACACAAAACAAACTGAACAAGCCCATTCTGTACAAAATAACAACTTTGGTCTGCAATCAAGTATCTTGCTTTAAGTCTTTGTACTGTTCACCACTTTCCCTATTAGTTTTAGCTGACTTCACACTGTGTGTATAGTTAAATGGTAGTGTCAAATGCAATGCTGTGGCATTTTGTCTGCACATGACTCTAGAAATAACTATATGCTAATATTAACCTAGGCATTGAGATTTATCACACAACTTAACCAGGGTGTTTTTCTTTCAATGTATCTTCCCTGCAACCCACATAGCTGTCTTCCAAATACCTTCCTTCTTAATAATATAGGTAAGTGTATGAATTTGTCAGTGCATTATTGGTTCAAATATTAAAAAATAATAATTAAAAAGAGGAAGCTAAAAAAAAAAAGTAAAGAAAAAAAAAAGTAAGCATGTTAAAATTCCTCAGCTCTTCCTTAAAAAATACAAAATTCCTATACGCCTTGCATAAGGATAACTGTAGAAGTCCTACTCTGGAAGGAAGAAAATTCAGAAGGGAATTAGAAACTGTCCATGAAATTACTATGAAATAAATCCAAGATCAGCCTATCTTCTTCTGAATCCTCATTATTTGCAGACTGGCTTATTTTCTGAGTCATTAAGTAAATATTAATTCATTGTTTCTTCTTAAAAGAACAACAATAACAACTCAACTCACTGTAACACGTATAGTTCCCTGAAAAATTGTATAAATCTGTATCTCATAGAAGGCTGGATATTTAGACCATCTTGCAGACCCAGTGCCTTCACAATACAGTTGTAAGTTAATTGTGTAAATGATTTGCACTTTTCAACATTTTATTATACTAGTTTTGTAGGCGTTGAAACCAAAGAAAAGGTTAAAAAGGTGAAATTATGTAAAATATACTAAGTCACAGCCAGAGCTATTCCACAGTGACAAGTCTTTTAACTTCAAGTAATCTGACTCATGTTTTCTCCTTTCTTCCTGCAACTTTGATTTACAGATATAAAATCAAGAAACAAAATAAGAAGGAATAACAGAGACATAGAACGAAACAATGCATTTTTATTTAAAATTCTTTTACCATCTCTTTTGCCCCCCTTGAGAAGAGCAATACTTGCACATTTTAAAATCACTGTGAAGGACAAAATGAAACAACAGAATTCAAACACTCGCGAATATCCATTTGGCACTTCAATAGATCTGATATTACTACCTGGGCAAAAAGAACCTCAGGGACTCCATTCTGCTTTCACTTATGTCAGTAAATCTAGAGTAACTTCACTGCAAATGCTGTAGTCAATAGTTATTCCTGATTTACACTTATGAAGCTGAGAGAAAATGGGGCTTTAATTGATCAGCAAAGCCTGTCTGAGTGTAGATTTTTCTCTAGCAGTCATCTTACTGTAGTAATTTCAAGAAAAATAAATAATAGGATTCAAACACCACAGTAAGTTGTTAAGGAAATTATATATCAAATAAGCTCCAAAAAGCCTGGAGAGTTGCAAACAGAAGTGTTGCCTTACAGGTCTCATTCCTTATGTAGATTTAAATAATTCAATTGTTGAATAAATCTTCTATATTCTATTCAAGCATTTTCAACTTTCATTTCCCAGCAGCCATGCCAAGAGTCATATGAAAGAAAGGATCTTTTTTGATCATTGACAACAGTGATGGGAAAATAAGTTGCATACCTGAGTTTCTGCATATTGTATAGTAAAAGGGACAGATAATAGCATGCTTCCTACAACTATCCTCAGCAAGAGTGGGACTGGCAAAAAATATAGTTTCTTCCCTAGGCTTAAATAATTCATTGGTTGAATCACTGAATACATCTCAGGTTTTGTCATGCATTCACAGATTTCCTGTGATACTTTTGCTGACAATAAAATTTAAGACCAAACCAAACAAAAACATACCTAGACTTCTCTTAAAGAGGCAAGAGTCTGATAAGAAAGCCTTTGTAGTTTCAGAAAACTTACATCATATTGAAGATGATGGCTGTGTTCATAGTAGTAACTTTTAGGGTATTTGAAATAGGTTTTCATTATGTATTTTAAACAATTTTTCAGTCTTTTATCTGGAGTTCTTCGATCAAGTATTAGCTACAGGGAATTCAGAAAAGCTTTTTTCATTTCCCATGTTCTCCTCCTGAAATCGAAGTGATGGGGTTATCATGTTGTCAAATGCTATTGTGTGACAAAAGTAGGCATGGTACTGACAAGTGTTGAATTGACCCTTATTCCCTTTAAAGTTTTCTGTGCAGCTTCCTCTGTGGTTTGACTGGAGAAACACAGCAAACAAGTTTGTTGCATTTTCGTTCTCTAAGGCAATAATTGCCTTGATAATTGAATGCACAGATTTGCCATCCCATTGCCATAGAACACTTACAGTTCTTTCTAAGATTCACTGATTATGCATAGGTAAATGAAGACATGATATTCTGCAAATGCAATCTGCTCTGGGGCAGAAATTAGGTAATACAAAGAGCAACGCAAAGGATCTTTTAACAGTCTTCTCAGCAAACATTGTGTCAGTGGCCAGGTTTGTTTAGAAATACCTTACAGCCTGGGAACTCATACTTGCATGTGGTAATTCCACAGTGATGAAATTGTGTCTGTTCACTTGTCTCACAGCTGTTTGGTCTGCGTTCTCCTGCCAACATTCAGCACAATTCATCAAGAAGGCTTTTGAACTAAACTGCTAACCTGGTATTACAGAGTCACAGAATGGGTCAGATTGGTTAGAATGGGTCATCCCAAACCGTGTTGTACAGGGCTGCAACCAGAAAGTTCTGGAATATTTCCAGTGAGATATTGGTGTTGAGTAAGGCCTATCTTTCCCCTGATTCTCTTAAGCTGCTGGAGTGTTGGAATGGCAAGATGGACTTGGGTTCCTGTGAAACAGAAGAGCCTTCCAGGAGGTGAAGAAATAGCAGCAAC
This sequence comes from Atrichornis clamosus, assembly GCA_013400975.1. Taxonomy (NCBI): domain Eukaryota; kingdom Metazoa; phylum Chordata; class Aves; order Passeriformes; family Menuridae; genus Atrichornis; species Atrichornis clamosus. The sequence continues at coordinate 32,634 of WBMZ01009274.1, read as the reverse complement.
TCTTTCCTGGAAACATCAAAATTTTGGCTGAGTTTGTGTCATGTTACCTCACTCCAGACAAGGAAAATGTTCTCTGAAATCTTTATCCACTGATTATTAAGAAGAAAATAAATGTTTTACACCATACTGTTGAGCAAAAAACTTTTCATCCAAGGGAACTGGGGCCATTAACAGCAAAGAGGTGAGGCAAGGCAAGTGAACATCCTTCATCCCAGTACACCACCAGTATATTACTGAAAACATAAGGATAAAAGGCTTGCTATCTCAATCTGGCATTGGGTTGTACAGCACAGATATGTCCAAGAATGTCAAAGTGCCAAAGCCTTTTGTCAAATACCTTACTGTCACTTCTCAGCTGATTTAAAGTCAAACCAGAGCTAGGAATGGTTCTGTTTGTTCATTACCACTGTCTGAACTGTCGCAGATCCATCATATCACTGGGCATGGTGTGAGGTTTGTGTCTCCACAAACTCTTAATACAGTATTAAACTTCATTTGTTCAAATGTTAGCTCTGCAAAGATTCATTCTCATTTCAGTATTACTTAAGTATTTTTATGATGTCAATAATGATGTTTTCAATTTGAAAGAATAAAAAAAAGGGCACTTAAAAGAGAAACTTGTGAAATCAAGAGGAAAATAATAACAATAAAAAGAAGTATACCAAACTGACGTTTCTGGTTTATCATGACTTAATATTTTTCTGTTTCATTAAGTAAAATATTTGTTGGTTTTTCTCGGTAACTTTCTGAAGGGTAGATTTTCTTATGAAACTCTGTTATCAACATTCATTTGGATCAGAAAATATGCTTTGATAGTGTCTGAAAACATTTGATTTTCCTCATCACTCTACACTGTAATACATCATCACAGTGAATACTGGACCATATATTCCTGTCTAACTCAGATAAAAGTCTACTGATGAAACCAATATTTCTTAATGTAAAACTTAGCAGTTGGAAAAAATATCCAAATAGACTGATTTTGAAGAGGAATTGTGGAAATCACATGTAATCTAAAAAGACTTCAGAGTTCACTGGGGCATTGTCTGGAAAAATTAAGTAATGAGGACTTTTGTAAAAGGAAAATTTGGTGACAAAAACAGAGGTAGTGTAGCAGAAGCATGAGTGAAGTTTCTTTATTTTTTCCTTTCAGAAAATATGTCCTGAAATAACTTTAGAGATGAAAAATAGGAGAGCTTGCACACATGTATGCATGGAAAGATATATTCAAGGAGGTTTTCTCTGCCTATTGAAGCTTTATTTTTGACTTACATGTTTGAAGTTTCCATTCAGGAACGTTCTGTGTCTACCTGTTTTGGATTTTTTTTCTTTTTTCTCTCTCAAGACTTTGCAAAAGAAAAAGGAATAAAAAAACCTCTGCTGTGCTCATACATTTTTGCTATTTCTTGAGTTAGCTCAGGGTGGGAGGTGGAGTTTGCTCTTCCTTTCATTAGTTGCTTTGAGATTCACATCTTTTGTTCTTCGAACTCTCTTATTTGAAATTCTTTTCTTTCAGTCAGCAGGGAGCAAGGGTTGATGAGCCCCAGCCTCAGCTACAGCCTTGGGGCAAAGAGTCTTCTTTTTGAATAATAGTCTTACGGTTTTGTTGTATTTTATTTTTCCCTGAAATGTATCTTGGATATGTTGATTTGTAAAAGGCTCTTCTGAGGCTTGCACTCATCCTCTTTTCTTTATAGTTTTCTGACTTTTTTATTTTTCCCTTACTGTGTTATAAGTTTACAGAATGTTTATACTTCTTTATTCCAAAATCCCCATCTTGTTTTTTCTGTTATGGCTTTGATAGATATATATTTCCATTCTGTGTTTTACTTTTCTTAAACTGATGTAAGATCAGAGTAAACATTTGCCACCTGTCTTCCTAGATATTTAGTGAGAACAAGTATTGAATATCATGGTGCATTCAGTTTTCATACATAAAGGATTTTTACTGGGACATTACATGCCACATTTCATTGTTTAAACCAGCACTTAGAAAGATGAATACCATGTAGGTCTGGGAATTTTGTTAGGAGACAAGAGGTAAAATTTTCTGCAATGTTTTTGATTTATTCCTAGTTTTCATGTTTCCTTCTATATAACCTAGTGCTTAAAGCACTTACTTAAGAATCATCCTTCCTGAGCCTGAATGAGTTCTACTGTTACCCAAGGACAGCCCTATCCCCTAAAAATACGTAAATTTGTGACTCCTGTTGAGACATTCCTGGCTACACACTGGCTCATCAATATTCATAGGGAGAGAGCATGAAAAAGAAAACATAATTTGGAAGCCTAATGCCTCTGATACTCCACTGAGAGAAAGGAGGTCTATGTTCTAATCCTTGTTTTCCTTATTTATCTCTTAAATTACTAGTCAAAAGGGAAATCTGTGGTTTTCTCATTTCATGCTGGTACTGCATTTCACTGTAGTATAACATTTCAGACTTCACAGGCAGTATATTCCTTCCTCACAATCCCACGAAGTTCTTTGTGTCTGAGAGAGCTGCACTAAAAGGTGTCTGACATTCCTTTCTTGTGAAAAGCAGGGCCCTTATCTTGATTGGGAAAATTATCCCTTTCAAAAATGCTGTATTCTATCCCAGTTAATCACACAGTTTGGTTCACTTACTTGAATTTGCTTCATTTTGCTTTGGTCAGTAGAATTGTTTGGAAGTTGACATTAGCCATTCTGGGAAGCACGTGTGACATTTTGCTATAAGAGGCTGTTTTTTACTACACATATCGATTCTTAAATGTTCCCCAACCAGTGTTAAAGATGCTGAAAGCACCCACAGTCACTGTTTGATTAATTTGTACATGTTTCTCTTTTCATTTTAATGTGTGTTCCCCATCCCTTGGGAAATGTCTCTGGCATATTCCTCATGACCCCTTAGTCTTTAACACAGATCCTTGGAATAAATACATTCAAAACCTTTTACCCCAGTGTAAATGGACACGTCTTGCTCCCTCTCTGTTGTGGCCTGGGGGTAGGGGTACACAATCTCTTTATAATTTTATCTGTTCAATTAATTCCATTAGATGTAGAAAGCAATATCCTCATAACACAAACTGTAATCACCATCTTCCCAGATGTAGCAGGATTCTCCAGATTTTGTTAATGATACAATTCAGGGTTCAAGAGAATTAAATTGCTTCTGATGGCTTTATATTTTATTTCTTTTTATTATCATTATTTTCTTCTCATTCTGTGTTTCTGCTTCTTCATAAGGTCTAGACCCCTTCATCCCAAAAAGAAATTTGTGTTCACTGCTAAAACCTTGTGCTTAGAACAAAGTTTTGAAAGGGTTTTCAGTGCATGCCATTAAAAATGTCCATAATGTTATTCAGAATCTGACAAAAATCAGTAGCACAGACAAAAAAGACATGACCATCCTACGTGAGAAAGTGCTAAGGCAGTCCAAATTAAATGTTTTACAGAAATATGTAATTGCAAAGACCTTTTGCCAGGAAGAATATGTCTTCTTGCATTATTTTGAATTTAGGTTTTTTTAATAATCATAAACTGTCTAATTTTGAAAAAGGAAAAATATTCTATACAACATCGCCTTTTAAAATCCTTTTTTATTACATTAATAGCAATTAATATATTATTTATAATAATCTGAATTAATTATCTATGTTCTCAGTCCAAAATTTTGTATCTATTTCTGATTATGCTTCTATAATGCTCCTAAATATAATTCATTACTTAATGTGAAACCTCAATATTTATATCCTTTATTTCTTAAAATTAATTGATAGTATTGAGTCAAAATTTTGAATATCAACTACTCGTTCTTCTTTGTGTCTTGATTTGAGATCTAAATTCATGTAAAAATGTCACAAATTCCTGTAAGATAGACATTATTTTCTGAACATTGCAAAGATAGAACAGTTCACAAGGAAATGTGATGGACACGTTATTGCTGGAAATTGTTAGAACAAAATCTGATATCTTTATTAAAAATACACTTCCTTTCAGTTCCTGGAAGGAATTTATGACTGGTGTGCCATAAAAGAGAAAATTTTGAAGCTGGAAAAGTATGAAGAGATTCTTTGGGGCGTAATGGGGGTTGTAGTTTTGTTTGGTTTTTATTGTGTTTTTTTTTTTCCATGTATTAGGGTGTGTACATAAGAACATCCATGCAAACCCTCTGACCCTTCCCCTAGTTTCTGACCTAGGCTGCAGATGCCTATGGGAAGATTTTGAGATGCACTGAAAGTCTGAATTCATTTGTTCCCTGCTACATGTTCGGTTTCCAGTCGTCAGTGATATTGGGACTTCCTGAACCACAGATTGTGTACACTGTGTTGTTAACAACATCTTGGGTCACATCCTCCTTGTTCATATGGGCAGGAATTTTTAAAAGGCAGCTTGCAAGCTGTTCCAGCTAACGATTTGTCTTGTAGGTACAGTTGTGCTTGGTCCTTATGAGGCTCTCATAATTAATTTATGAACATCTACTTTATTCTATGTTAAATAGATTCTTTCTCATTACTTAGGTGTAGTTGGCAACTTCTAATCATGCATTAAGATCATCTGGTGTAAATACAGCCATCTGGAAGCTGAGCATATAGTTTCAAATAGTCATCTAGGTTCTTTCTTGCAATCAGCAGAGAGAATCATCGAGCAGTTCCCAAGGACAATTTAGCCTGTTGTAAAATAAATTACTGATTGTTGGAATGAATTTCTCTCTAGATATGACTTTTTCGGGACAAACAGGGAAACCATATAAAATAACTTAGATGCCCCGTCTTCACATGGCTGTCTCTGAGAAGGATCTCACCTACATTAACAAGGGCAGCTTCTGTTGTCCAATCCTTTTCTCTCCTCATTTCACTAATGCGGCATTAGTGACCCAAGTCAACAGGCACCCTGCCTTTCTTCTCACATTTTAACAAATAAGAGGCTACAACTATGCTAATAAATGGAATAAGAAGTTAACTACTTTCTGGTCCAGCCCAGCTTGGACTTAAAGACATTAATTTGTCTCTCAAAACAAATCTGCCTCCAGACTATCTACTAGCGCAAAATTATGTTAATCCCAGACTGTGTCAGAACAAAATCTGACAGAGCAGTAGATGAACTAGGCTCAATCTCACTTGATTATTTAATAGCATAGGTGATTGAAGAATGGATTTTTTTGCTTATGCCATGGTCTGATTAGTCAGAGAATCACAGAATCATTTTGGTTGGAAAAGACCTCTAAGATTATCGAGTCTGACCTTTGCCTGGCATCACCATGACAAGTAGACCATTGCGATAATGGCATCATCCAGTCATCTCTTAAGCACCTCCAGGAATGGTGGCTCCGCCACCTTCCTGGGCAGCCCATTCCAATGCTTGACAAACCTTTCTGTGAAGAAATTCTTCCTAATGTTTAACATGAACCACCCCTGGCACAGCCTGAGGCTATGTCCTCTCATCCTGTCGCTTGTTGCCTGGGAGAATAGTCTGATCCTCACCCAGCTACAACCTCCTTTCAGGGAGTTGTAGAGTGATAAGGTCTCCCCTGAACCTCCTTTTCTCCAGGCTGAGCCCCTCCAGCTCCCTCAGTTGCTCCTCACAGGACTTACACTAGAGACCCTTCCCCAGCTCTGTTCCTTTCTCTGGACATGCTGAGCCCCTCAATGTCTTTCTTGTTGTGTGGGATCCAGAACTGGACACAGCACTCGAGGTATGGCCTCACCAGTGCCCAGCACAGAGGATGGTCACTGCCTTGGTCCCACTGGCCACACTACTGCTGACACAAGCCAGTGCCTTTGGCCTTCTTGGCCACCTGGGCACAGCTGGCTCATGTTCAGCTGCTGTCACCAGCACAGCCAGGGCCTTTCCCACGGGGCAGCTTTTCAGCCACTCTGCTTCAAGCCTAGAGAGGCAAGGAGTTGTTCTGACTCAAAGACAGGACCTGGCACTTGGCCTTGTTGAACCTCACACAGCTGGCCTCAGCCCATGGATCCAGCCTGTCCAGATCCCTCTGCAGAGCCCTCCTGCCCTCCAGCAGATCCACACTCCCACCCAAAATCAACCGGTATCACACGTGCAATAATACAGGTCTCTCTGATGTGGGTTTCTCAGATGAGTAAACTTTTGTGCAAAACTGCACAAAAGGCTTTTCAAATTCTCTAGCATTGTAGAGAAAACTCTGATCCTTCTGTCTATTGTGATTTTCACAAGAAAGTCAGAAATGGTAGATAATTTTCATCTCATGATCACTTCTCACCCTGCTGTTTCCAATCATTGGACACTTGCCTTGTGCCCCTTCCAGATGTTTACCACACTTGCCTCTTCTCGCTGCCCTTAAACTCCGTAGATATTTTGTAAGATTTAAAGAAGAGAAAACCCCCCTTTTTTTTTTTTTTAATGGATGTGCTCTCTAATCCTTTACCAAATGTTGAAAGGTTATTCAACTTTATTTATTGACAAAAGATTTTACATATAAGCAAATCAATAAATAATTAAATTGATAAATAAAAAAGTAAAAAAAAAAGAAAAGAAAGGAGTGATTAGCACAGGCTGGTTTGAGAATGATAGGATACAACTGGTTTGCAGTTTGATTTGTTTGGGGGTTTTTTCCTTCTATTTAGATCATTTACTTGAGCTACTATATATACACAAATTTTGTTAGAAATACTTAGGGTTTTACAGGATTTAAACTAATTTGATGTAGGAGAGAAGCCTGCACCTTGTGAGTGGGTGATGTCTTTTTTCTTGTTGAAATGGGTTCAAAATAATGCTATAGAAGTGTGGACTTTCTTTGTCTGTGAGAATAGTGTCCCAACACATCTCAGTAAAAATTTTAATTTTTCTTTTATAGCTCCTGTGATCCTATCCCTACATTTTTACTCAAGGCAAATTCTTTTTTCGCTCGTGTCTTGTTGCTTTGTAGGTTTTTTTTTTTTTTCACTTTTCCTTATAACTCATCTTTTGTGAAACAACAGGCTACTCTCCCAAGAATATCTGAAAGAAAGAGGATCAACGGGTCAGATGCACACCCTTGACTTTCAACAATAGAGTTTGTTAGGAAACCGGAGTAATTTGGTCAGATGGCACAGTAGAGGGAATATTCAAGCTTTAAATAAATACACAATAAAAATAGCACACTGTTACTATAGGGTTACTGGACTGTAGCAGTAAATGAACTGAATAAAATTTTATGGCTTCTTAACATGCTGAGGTTTTGCAGTGTCGTCCATCTTGTAGCCTAACAACATTTCCCAGCCTGCTATCAGCGAAACTAATAGTGCGAATGGAAATTTTATGAAAAATGGGAAATCTACGTTGGTTTTATATTGTGTCAGTAGAATGAATAAAGACCATATTTTGGCATTAATAGCTAATGGTAGAAAGTGTGGAGGGAGGGAGAAAGAAAGAATGGCTACATTTTCAGCTTTTGAATTGATGTTTTTTAAAGAGTTGGCTGTAATTATGATACTTGAATGTGATTATCATTAAGCTGATAAATTATTTAGTGAGAAGGTGAACAACAGGAAGAGATCATTGATGTATTCAAGCATCTTAGTTGTATTCCATAAGTCTCCTTGTGACTCCCGGACTGCTGTATTAATCACATGGATACCACAGATATGTTCTGTTATTATCTTTCACTGCAAGGTCAAAGTTTTGTACTAACATATCGTATGGGAAGGCGTAGGTGGGGGAGAAGAAACTTCAAAATTATTAATCATACCGCAGAGCAATGATAACAATGGTTCTTTACTGACTTAAAATGGATTCCTTAATGCCCCTCAAGCCAGGATGTCATAATGACTTCCTTATCAGAGCCCCTTAGACAGCACAGATAACATGCAAAGCAGGAAGCAGCAGGTACCACAGACCAGCACTCAGTCGAGTTCTGCTGCTGAGCAGCCACAAGCACCGAAGAACAAGAGTGGCAATGTGTTTCCAAAAGAGAGTTTTGGATGGACTTTGTTTATGTATAAGGAAGAAAAAAACAAAAAAAGAAAAGAAAAGGAAAAGCCAACTTATTGAGTAACAAGGAGCAAACGTGAGGGTGTTTTTTAAGAAAAAGAGGAGTGCAAGTCCCTTTTTAGAAATAGTGACAGCCTCCTGAGTGAACAGCACAAGCACAACCTTTGATAATATATCAGCATTCTGCTAGTAAGCAAAACATTCATAGCTGCTAAAACACTGTGTCTGCCAGATATAACCCCAAATCTCATTTAAATCAGCTGCCTAAATACTCTTGTGAGATTTCTTGTAATAAGTTTTTCCTAAAGATTTTGTTCCTTGAATTAATTGTGACTGTTTCTTTAATACAATAATTTACCAAATATTTGGAATAAATCAGACTGATTTCTTTTAAAGGAAAAGCAATACCACTAGATGTTAATAAAATGACCAATGTCTTAAGATCTCAAGGGTTGAGTCTTAAGTAGATTTTATATATTTATATATGTGACATCAACTTCAAATATTGATAAATAAGAATATTGCCAATTTACATCATGGCAGAGCCAAAAGATTGGTATTTTCTCAACCTTATTATATTACTTAAGAGGAACTCAAGGGGTTTTTATCACATTTTTATTAGCTTTCATGCTAACCAAGTAATCTAAGTAGTCATGTAATTTCCTTTGTATTGAAAAGACAGAAAAAGTACTAGAGACAGAGGAAGAGGATAAGAAGGAGAGAGATCTTGAGAATGGAAGGGAACACGGAAGGGAGAGGCAGAGGGAAAGAGAAAGGCAGAATAAATAAGAAAGGTAATTCCAGAGCATGATATTTTATTTCATCTACCAGTCATTGAATTGTACTGTCCAGGTGTGTCTCTCACTGATAGCTACAAAGGAGACATGCATAACTACTTAGTAGTAGCCTAATTATGAAATCAATTTAAATAAGTCCCACCTTTAGTGAATGAAACCTGAACTCATCATGGTTCATAAGGTCTTAGCCACGACTAGTTGTGTAAATTTTAACCTGTTCCTAAAACATCTTAGTAGTTAATATGAATTTTAGAAGAAACACCATTTTTACTGAAATAGATTTAATATATTTTTTTAAATAAGACTTTCTCAAAATCAACTTGATCTTCAAATATTTTCAAACAAGAATTTAATCTCGGAAGTTTAGTGAATTGTATTTTATGCTCTTGTTCACTGCAGTATTTGAAATCAGAATGACAAAATTTGATTTTTTTTCACATTGTTTTACTAAATCTCTTTTTGAGAAGACTTGAAAAACACAGAGAAATGTTGTGAAATTATTTTCATATTTCTTTCCTTCTTTAAGGTTGTAAATGTCATTCATATAACATTTTTAAGATTATTTTGTCCTTTCTCAGTTCCTCCTGGAAAATCAGTTCAACAGTTTGCCTTTCATTTCTCATGTATTTTTTTTTTCTGTTTTTTTTTCCTGTGGTTTTTTTTTGGGTTTTTTTGACTTTTATACTTAGATATTGGCAGTATAATATAAACAAAAACAATGCACAACTTCAGGTACATTTCAAAGTTTTGATTTCATTCTCATGACTTTCACGTACCATAACAGACACATAGACCTTGTTTTGGCCTGGGGAAAAAGAATGACTCTTAGTTTTGAAGAACACAAAAGCAAATCTATTTTCCATATCACCAAAGCTTATGCATAAAAGGTTAAAATATTATATGCAGCATATGTCAGGAAGTTGCTAGGAAAGCTGGCACAACAATAAAGTAATTTATTCAGTAGAATTTCAATATTTGCAATGATTTTCTTATGCTATTCATATATAGCCACATTCAAAGGTTTTTTATTTATAATTGGTAAAATGATGTCTGCTCGAGCTTAATTAATTAGCTGCAGCTATTTGTAAAATGCACATTTATAAAATGCACTTCATCAATAGGTGCCTACTCTATTTCTTTGTCTATATAAGCAGAACTATAACAGTTTAAAAATTCTTGATCCTGCTTCAGTAAGGCAGAGGGACTACATGACTCCTTTTGGTGTGATTTATGAATCTATGAATTCTGTTCTTGACTCTTTTCAGGATTAGTGACCTACAAGACGTAACTTTACACAAATCAGGTCTTCTGCCTTTCTCCAGCATTTCCCATTTTGCTTGTGGTCTGTTAATAGCATGCCAGTTTTGTGAAGCTGTCTCAATGAAATCCACATCTCAGAGAGGGAAAGCATTTCTGGCACAGTAGTGAAGAGAATGGAAAAAAATATAGTAAGGGGTTAAATTTGCAACAGGAAAAACAGTCTTTGTGTCATGCCAGCAGCTGTGAACAAAATTAATTTGCCTCTCAAATATAGCCCCTAGGGAAGATCCCAGGAGTGTTATGTGAAATAGAAGGTTGTAAATGTCCCAGAGACCTTATGCAATTTTAGGGGTTGTTCGAAATCAGAAGTGAAAACTAAATAGTGCTAAAAAGAGAATGAAACAATAAAATAAAAATGTTTGAACTCTCATTGTAGATTGTGTTTAGCAGACAAAAGTCAGATATCACCAAGTATTCATCCTTCTGCTTCTATTCTGATCTCAACTCTCCTCTGAGTTTTCTTCCATTCTCCACTCTCCTGTTAAACTCAGTTTGGTTTTTGCTGTCTTTTTCCTCCTCTACTTCAGTTGCTATCTCCTCGTTTCTCTTTCTTCACTCTGCTTAATTCAGCGAAGCAGTTGTGGCTGCTTGATCTGATTGACTTTAACAGGCTTTCTCAGAAGCTGTAAGTAAAGTCTGTGGTCTCTGTCCCCTTGTTCCTCTTTCAGCCGTGTACTTTCTTATTAACTTTTAAACACTCCAAATCTCCAGGGCAGTGAACCCCTCTAACTCTTTCTGACACAGATGGGAGCTGAAGACAACTGACATTTCATAGGAGCTGCTCAGCATTTCACTGTATTGATACATAAATGCCTGATGGGTCAGACCCAAAGTCTCCTGAAGTCAATGGAAAAATCTCTCATTGACTCAAGCAGGCTTTGGATCAAATCCTATTTGTTTATCTGCCCTTCTGTGTTAACCTTTTATGTTTCTCATCTTTCCCTATCAATACCCCTTGCTAGAGGCAATCTTGGCAGAACTAAAAACATGGTGAAAATTAATAAGGTAACCACATTATTCAACACACCAGAAAAAAAAAAAAAGAAAAAGAAAAAGTTTTTTTGAGTTTGCTTTAAATGTGCAAAAGTCTGGGAGCAGAGCAGCATTTAGATTATTAGATTTGGTGCATTGGAATTTTTGCTTCTTCAGCCTCTTACTGAGAAATTAATTTGTGAAATTTCATGTAACTGCAGAGATTCAAAATGATCCAAAATAGAATGGAAAAATATAACAGGGGGAAGGAAGAAGCAGGAAATGGGGGGAAAAAACCCAAGCAACACCCTTCCTTGTTTGATTACAATATTTTAATTTTAGATTCTTTCTTTCCTTTTATAAAACACATAACTCAGTGTGCAGATTCTCTGCAGTTTATAAAGAAAACATGAGATATGCTGATGCATAAAATATTGGGCCCAGCATCACAGTATGTGCAAAATTCCATACAAAATTCAGATGTGCAGTGAAATAGGAATTCCTTATTTCTCGTCTAGATTAAAATGGGTGCATAATTTATCTGGTGCAAAACATATGCAATGCTCTTTCTTAATAATTTATATAAAAAAAGATGTTTTGGCATTTGGTGTCAAGGACAACTCTTGCAAAAGGCTGACAGGAAAACTGCTAATGTATGCTAAAGCCAGCATTTCTTTTAAGTAGGAGACATCTTTTTTATTATCCTCCTTTCTCATTTTAATTTAACAGACACAACATAAACATTATCAACATTATAAAAATTAAATGGCTAAATTATCTTATCTAATAACTCATAAATTTCAAGATACTTCCTTGGCATTATATAAAAATGCATAAGCCTTAATATTTGAGCTATAATATATATGGATCCGTAATGGGAACAGAATAAAGAAATCTACGAAGCTTTCTCATGATTTGAGTATTTATTTAAATACATAAATAAAACAAATAGACAACGGGGAGAATAGCAATCCACCCAAAGGTCACACACATGCTTAGATAGCACAGTACTAAGCAAACATTTCACAGTGTTGTAAAGGATAATAAGATTACTCTTTTATTCAACTTGAGCATAGGGAAGACTAACTGAATGGGCTGAGGTCTCTTAGGGAGTTGGTGTCTAAGCCCTAAAACTCCTTGCTTATTAAAACGTCCTGCACACACCTCATGATCCTATCAGTCACTGCAGGGTCCATAAGTAGTGGGTGGAGGGTGAAGGGGGCACTTCGAAATGGGATCTGATATTTATGAAATCTGCAGGCAGAGAAAGAAAAACAAATTATTTTTCTATAAAAGGACCAGGGGAGCATAGATAGAGCTGAGATTGTTTGAGGAATCAAACTGTTTGCAATTACAGCAGAAATAGGTGTAAGGATTGGACACAGGCACAATCTGATGGAAGGACAAAGCAGGTGTACGGCATCACCCTTGTGATGTGTGAGGGAATGTAAGTCTGTACAAGCTACTGCTGATGGGGACTAGAGTGTTCTTGGCCCTCTGGGGGAAATAGATCCTTAATAATTAATAACTTTTGGTAAAGTGTTGTGGTGGGTTGACCTTGGATGGATACCAGGTGCCCACCAAGCCTCTCTATCACTCCCACTTCCCTACTGGACAGGGAGACAAAATAAGATGGAGAACAAGTCATAGGTTGAGACAAGGCAGCCTACTAAAGTGCAAGTGAAACTTTGTGCATGCAAAAGCAAAGAGAAAAAAATAGGTTTATTCTCTATTTCCCATCAGAAAGTGACGTCTGGCCACTTCCCAGGAAGCAGGGCTCCAGCACTTCTTCATGAAGATATGCTCTAGAAAAATTCTGTTTTGGGTAGGTAAACGTAAACCACCACACAGAGAAGCCACACTAGAGATACCAAAACTAATGTTCTTTATTCCTGTGTCCAAGTACAGACAGAATGTACAGAAAACTTTAATTTAATATTGAACAGATTGTCACTACACTTCATGTGACAGTGGCTGATATGTCCTCCAAAGATATTTTGGTAAAGTCCTACACGTAGCAAGCTCCAGTCCTGTGTAACAGAACCTCTAATTAGATGGTAACAAAAGCAAGGACTTCACTGACTTTGGAGGTGTTTTCCAGATCATGGTGTTTGATGGATGCTGCAGCTTTTCATGTTGCAAAACCTTTTTCTATGGATTCGTAGCACTTGGGGCAGAGGGGTGGACAGGACACAAAGAAGTATGATTAAAATCTAGTTTTCTCTTTTCTGTATGATACAACACATTTCAGAGGAAGTAGAATTTTATTGCCTATGTTTAAACTGTTTTTAATTATATATATAGACCTCAAAGTTCTATCTACTCAGATGTGTACCAAACATTTCCTTGCTGGAGGTTTTAGAGTTTCCACTCTTTCATGTGACCCTTGAGCATATCCTTTTTTAAATCTGTATTACTTTAGTACATAACTTATAGATACATATGTGTCAGGATTTAAGAGAATAAATATAATTTCTGCTTTGTGATATAATTTTTCCTGAACATTTTTATGCTTTCTGAGATTATTATAAATCAATATTGTCCATCAAAGATGGCAACAACAACAAAATAAAACATGCATGAAATATTTATTTTATTCTAGGAAGGGAAGGAGTAAGGGAAAGAGTAAGGAAGGAAGGAAGGAAGGAAGAAAAGGAGGAAGGAAGGAGAATAAAACAATTATTGAAACTGATTGAAATGAAAACATATGGTAAAATTTATTGCTAAAAAATATAGATACGCTGTAAATATAACAAACATATTTAGTCTATTCATATTAATTGAGAATGGAGAAAAGCTTTTTAGATAATGACTGTACTTAGATTGCAGTATCACAAGAGAGCCCCTATAAGTCATGCAGCTTCCATATATATTGGATCCATCCAGAAACTTGATTACAAAGAATAAACTCTTTACACCTGAATTTCTGAAACACAGGTGATCTTTTATCACCACTTGCCTAACAACCTTGCTTATGGACCATACTCTGAGAGTTTTCACAAAAGTTCTTTCAAACTTCAAGACGGTATATTTCCAGATCAATGAGTTTCATAAGTGACAGGAGATCTTATCCTTCCTATAAAAATAACACCTCAGGAGAATTTTTTATTTTTAAATGTTTGTTCACCTTTTTGATACAAGGCTTAAAATTTCAGATGAAAAGTTCTCTCTCTCTATGGCCTGGAAGATTTGCTTCACCGTCTCAAGTAATTGATTGTTCTGGACAGTATTCTGGCTTGTGGTGTCTTATATTCACAGTAGAATAATTTCTCAACCTTGAAGTCTATCAGTATCAGAAACAGTTGTGCTGAAGATCAGTATTCACTACACCCTTCCTAAACCATCACCCAGTATGCCTTCTGCTCTGAATTGTCAGAACAGTTAAAACTAAAATTGCCTTCCCTCTCCCACTCTTCAAATCAGAGTAAGAGGTTTGGTGATCAGTGATTACAGGCAGTTTCCTGCAATTGAGATATTATCAACATCTCTGCACACTGAAAATGATAGCTGGAGCCTTGTGCATAATTTTGCTCGGCTGGTGCTTAAGATTTTGGTGCATAAATAGTGAGTTTTCTTCTATGCTAATGTATAAGAAAATACTTATTAACAGTTCAAGCAGATATACGTACTGTGTCCTGAAGCTCTGCAGGTCTTTTCCAACCTTCACAATCCTCTGATTTTATGTTTTGGTTTTTTTTCTTTGTTATGTTGTTCCTCGTTAGTTTCCTTGTGAATATTTCCCTGATGTGTAGTGTGAATACCTTATGTGAGGAGGTGCTGCTTTTGAGTACCAGGTGAATATCTGTATCATGCTCACATGACCCCGGAGAGCGGGCACAGTTAGTGCTGCACCAGGAGATGTGGTCACTGGCTGTTTGTGGAACCTGACTGGAAACAGGGAGCAAAAGACTAAGGTTAGGACAATGCTTTTAGGGTGGCTGGCAAAAGCCATTTTTTTGGTTTTTTTTGTTTTTTATAAGAAAGGGAGCATTTCTTTAAAGAACAAGCACTGCCTTCACAAGGGACTCCAAAACACTTGTGTGTAGCCTTTTATTTTTCCTCTTGGCAACACGTAAGAATAATGAAATAATAATTTTTAGTAAATTATTTTCCGATGGAATTCAATGAGTAATAAATATATAAACTATACTTTTATTGTTGTTAAAATGTTGTTCCTCTGCCTAATGTATTCTACTGATGAATCCAAACTGTCTTGAGTCCATACTGGTGCTGAAGAGACATTCTTACACACATTTGGTCCTGCCTCAAAGATCTTTTATTATTGAACTTTACTGGTAAAGAGTGGCAAAAATATACTATTGCAAAAATGGGAGTAGTTATGATATGAACTGCAACAGTATAACGAAATCAAAGTTATGTTTTTGATAAATCTAGTCTCAGAGTGTAGGACTGGAGCCTAAGCAAACAATCATTTAGTAGCTGGGGATAATCAGTGAAGAACACTGATAATCATATTACAGGATTTACAGAAACTCTATAAATATGCCCCAAAAAAATTTTAATTTTCACACTTTCCTAAAACATAAAAACTGTTTAGTGTGGGAATGAAGTGAATTGACAACAGCAAAACATTATAATAAAATCTTGCGTGCAATCTAAAATGCTAATCTTTGCCTCACATGTTATAACAATTAACCCTGTATTTTAAAGAAAACAGAGATGGCAGTGTCAGTATTCCCACTTTAAAAATGAGAAAAATAAGGCACAAAAAAAAAATTAATTTGCCCCTGGACAACTAAAAGAGCACTGCTGGCGTCAGGGAAAAAATTATAAAAGTAAGACTACACTGATTTTTACATTATTTAACTGAGATGTTTAGACACAAAACTGAAACAAAAGAAGAAAGATGAAATGTCAAATGCCATACTGGGATATATAAACATAAATGTAGCCTGTGAGATACCTGAATTAATCCTCTGGTTTTCATGATAAGGCCTTAGCTAGAGCATGGTATCCAATTCTGAGTGCTGCACTTCAGAGATAGACGTGGAAGGTGCACACAAGAAAGCAAACAGTGATCAGTCCAGAAACAAGCTATGGGGAAACACCAAAATAACTGGGGTCATTTTGTGAGAGTAGAGAAGACTGATATTGATAACTCCTTTCAAATATATAAATGTCGGTCAAAAAAATTGGATGCTTATTTTTCATGCTCATAATTATTATGACAAATCAATGGATATACACTTAATGAAGAAAGAGTCAGGTTGGATTCAAAGAAAATTCTACCTCAATTTCCACGAGTTAAAGCAACATGGAATAGTTTGACTGAAGGAGTTCTTAAGTAGTCAGAACTAGAGAAACTCAACAACATATTTCTTAGGAACGGCATTGGTAGATTTGAACCTTGGGACACAAGATAGATAGAGAGAGCAGCCAACGTGCTTACATTTCTGAGCCTTGATTCTGTACACATTCTAACTCTTTCCATAAAATTTTATGTGCAAAATTGATAAACTTCTGCATTGATGCTTTTTTTTTTTTTGTGAAAGTAGTAAGTTAAGACCATATCAAGTGGCTTGAGTCTCTGAAAAAATAGCACCTTTTTTTTGTCTGCTTGTTTGTTTGGTTATGGGTTTTTTTTATAAGTGTCGTATTTGATCTATTAAAGTTTAATTTGCTGCTATTTTACAAGCTGTCTCTGAAACTTGGTGTCTGAAATTAATGAAGTTTTTTGGCCTATGGATTTCATCTACAGATATTGTCTTTCCTGGTGAGATTTCTTAGACAGAAAGGATGATGATTTTTAGTTTTTTTACAGAAATTATTGTCTCTTTGTTTTTTCATTCCGCATTGGCTATTTTTAGAATGATATCTAGGCTAGGAGTGATGGTGGAGTTTGTTTTTTTCCCTACAGTTTTTCAGAAAGATTTCTTCACATTTCTACAGTGTTTAAATAATACCCACCTTCTGGTACAAAAACAAACATGCAAATTATTAAACCCCCAATTTTTTCCTAACCAACATCATTAGCGTTTAGTTCTAGAAACTTGTCTAGATTTTTCACTTACTCCTAATAGTTTTGTTCTTCCATTTAGTCTCCTGCTATTTTTCCATACACAATACTTTCATGAATAAAAATTATAAAAGCAAGTGTTACACTGATTTTTGCCTTTTTAAATGAACAGTAGAAACTCAGTCCATCCCGCTGTGGTTTCTTTTTCAGGAAATACAAATCTAATCCTGGCTTGAGCCATGGTTGCAAAACACAATTTCTGTTTTATTTTTGCTTAAGGTTTTCATCCTCTTATTTCCTTTGCTTGCTCATGACTATAAATTAATCACAGTTGAAACTTTGTAATTGCAGCACAAACTACATGTTCCCTTTACTTCATATTTTTGTTCAGAACCAATTGCTTACTTACTTAAATAGATTAGCCTTAAAATGTCAAAAAATGCTATTTAAAGGGAAAAAGAAAGAGAAGGAAAAATAATTTCTATCAAACATACATATAAATGAACACATAAATCATTAAATTTACACTTTCTTGGCATTTTTTCAGTCTTCAACTTTTTCATTTATCCCAAATTCAGGAAAAATAAACTTGATTTTTAAATGCTTGCATGTTTTTGGCTGAATAAATTCAGAACTGAAAAATAAAATACATAAGGAAAGACATCTTAGGATTCATTTTCAATTTAAATATTTTTCACTGCAGTAGATAAATAAATATATAGATAAATAATATAAACAAATGACCTCCAAAGTTACCCCACAGAATCTACCTTCTCATGGGTAAATATTTGTTTTCTTGGTGAACAAATGGTTTCTTACCCCAACTTTTATGCTCTGCCTCTGTCATCCACAAAGATTTTTTGTCTTTATATCATATTATTACATATGATTATGCAATATTATGCATTATATAAAATGTAATTACGTAACGTAATATTGTATTATGTGTGTGTATATACTTATAATAATTATGTGATATAATATTGCATACAAATTGTTAAATCAAAAACAATTTTGTGGGTTTTAAGTCTCTTAAGAAAAGGCTGTAGTTTCAAGAATTACAAGCAATGTTCTCCCACAACTTTTCTGTTATTCATTTCTTCCTCTTCTCTCGTAATGATTTACCTTTGGGTTTTTTTTTTTAACTTTCATATCAAGAGCAGAGTTCCCAAAGGAATTGGTAAAATGATTAATTTCACTTAAGTCTCTGCATTGAGCAGGTACTTTTGACTCAGCCAATTTACAGTCATCAGAGAAAAGTAGCACTCCGAAGATACAATTCTCATATCTTTGGACCTGTTCTAAGATGAGACAAACAGTAGATTTAGAAGAATCGTGTTTGGTCGAAATAATTTCATATTCCCAAGTGCCACATCCATCCACCTCTTGAACACCCAGAAGCACAGAAACACAGAATCACAGAATATGCTGAGTTGGAAGAGACTCATCAGAATCATCAAGTCCAGCTCCTGGCCCTGCACAGAACACCCCAACAGTCCCACCCTGTGCCTGAGAGCATCGTCCAAACACTTCTGGAGCTGTGTCAGCCTTGGTGCTGTGACCATTCCCTGGGCAGCCTGTTCAGTGCCCAGCCACTCTCTGGGGGAAGAACCTTCTCCTGATATCCAACCTAAACCTCGTCTGGCACAACTTCAGGCCATTCCCTTGGGTCCCGTCACTTATCACCACAGGGAAGAAGTCAGTGCCTGCCCCTCCTCTGCCCCTCAGGAGGATATTAAAGATCACAATGGGGTCTCCCCTCAGTCTTCTCCAGCTGAGCAGACCAAGGGCCCTCAGCTGCTCCTCACACGCCTTCCCCTCAAGGCCCTTCACCATCCTCGTGTCTCTCCTTTGGACGCTCTCTAATGGCTCAATGTCATTTTTACACTGTGGCACCCAACATTGCACAGAGGGCTGGAAGTGAGGCTACACCAGTGCAGAACAGAGTAGGACAATCCCCTCCCTTGACTGACTGGAGATGATGTGCAGGGATGTGATTCCAACACTTCCCTGCACAGCCTCTTCCAATGATTGGCCACCATTTCAGTGAAGAAATTATTCCTGATATTCTTCCTGATGCCTAACACAAACCTCCCTGTCACAACTTGAGGCTGTTTTCTCTTGTTGTGTCACTTGCTGGGAGAGGAGATCGACCCCCAGTTGGCTACAGCCTCCTCTCAGGCAGTTGTAGACACTAAGAAGGTCTCCTCTGAGCCTCTTTTTCTCTGACACTTAAGGAAGCTTCAGTGACACTTCAGGAAGAATGTTACACACGGTGAAATTGATACGAAAAATTTTTACTTGACCATTGTTCAATTTTGAATGTGCATACTTTATAAAGCAAAATACCAAAAGATATTCCCACCAAATACTTCTTTGCTGAATGGGGAATAGTTTATATTCTACACTGTTTACATATTTCACAATACTGAATAACTCTTACCTACTTATGATCTCTCTACACAATTTCCTTTCAAGTCCTTTAAAAATTGTCTCCAGGTTCTAAGCATTGCAGTTATATCAGTGAATCTTCTAAATCTTTTTCTTGAATAACAGTCTCATGCAAGAGAAAAGGCAAAATACTACCTAATTTTACTTTTACATGGTAAAAATGGATTTTTTTTTCCTTTGATTGTCATCCCAAAATTGGATTAATCTCGTCTAACATTAACCACGCAGCATTATATATCTAATCTATGTTTGGAGTGTAGACTGCCTTGGTACTCTATAGGAAGCAAAAAAACCTCTAAAGAATGATTCAGGTGCATGTAGACAGATATCTGAGGTGATTAGTGAGATGAATTTCCCCTTCCTGTAGAAGACTAAAGGTAAGATTAATATGAATCTCAGTCTTGCTATAACTTTGCATAACTTCAGTATTCCACAGTGAAATGGGCATCCTTTCATCCACCTGAATGTAACTCCTTAAATTTAAGTCTTGATTCTCCTCTGATTCTCATAATTTTCATTAAAGTAATTTCATGGATTTGACTGATATTTACTACAGATATACACAAATAAAACAGAGGGAGATAGAATCCAAGGGGGAAAAAGAATCAAGAGGGTTAAGATTAACTGGTAGTGAAAATGAATGCTGCTCTATTGAGGATGAGGGATCTGTGATGATTTACATCATGGTAACAGGTTTCTCTGCCTAAGTGGAGGCAAAACTTTGTCCTGCTTGCAAGTTATCAGTAATGGATGGAGAGGGAAGGATCACGTTGCTTTTAGTGTCAGAGAAGGCTTAGGACAGCCTGATTCACCAATCCCAAATTCAAACATTCTGAGGATGTGAAGAACAATGTTTACTAACAGAAACTGGCACTGGTGAGGATGTGTCAGACGAAGTTCCTGATAAAGGAACCCACAAGTGATAGTACTGATATCTTATCTTTGGCTGAGCTAAAGGCTGCTGAGCTGACACAGCTAGACTATAAACAAATGATTGACAGTCAATCACGACATAATATAGAAGCTCTGTCCCATTTTTTAACATCAGTCACTTCTAACGCACTCTAGGACTGTGTATGAAGATTTTTCTTTTGAGTGCAGCTGTCCCTCCAGGTTACTCCTTGAGGCTGAGCAAAGAGATTTGCCCATGGTCATTACTACGAGTGAGTAGCATCAATCTCTACTTAATAATTATTTTTCTTAACTTTAATATTGCTGCTTCAATATTGCTTTAAAAAATAGTGCACTGTAGTAGTAATTATAACTGTGCAGTAAATAATTCTAATTAAAGTCTTCTATTGTATCATTATCATTATCACTGCTAATAAAATTAACCATTTATTTTGTTTGTATAGATATATTTAGTTTGCCGTCTTCAATCCTATGTGACAAAGTGGCACAAAGATTGAATTACACGTAAATAATTCTTTAAACATAAATTGTTGGTCATATCCGGTGATACGGTTGTACCCAGCCACAACTAGACACCTCTTTGGGAAACATTTTAGAAAGCAAGGGGTTCCTTTTTGCACCTTGTGACTCAGCAGGAGAGATTCCCTAATAAACATTGGCTGAAGCTTTCATTCTGCCTGCAAATATCACCTGACATTCATCCAGTGTCTGTACATGGATATGGATGGAATGGATAACAACTAGTCTCTTCTCTTACTATATTTTTTTCAAGAAAAGCAGGTTTGTTAAAAAAGATTTCTCTGGGATTTCATCAATCAATTTTTACAAGATTCCCATGAAATAGATAAGGCCTGAAACAATATGTTCAGGTCCTTGTTGAACAAGTCTAATGTGTCTGTAATTCACACTAGGAGGAATGTTCCGGGTATTAAATTATCCACAGACTGTAGTTGAACAATTCAATACTCAATCTGCTAAGAGCCGAAAGAAACAAAAATCACATAAGGAATTCTTTTCCCAAAAAAATATTTTCTTTCTAATTTCTCATGTGTGGTGACAGTTCTTCTTACATGATGTCACATTTACACAGAGCAACAAACCTGTTTTACAAAAGGAGCGGGTAATGTAGAGGAAAAATGAAAAAAAAAAGAAGATGAGTTCAGAGGAATTCTTCTCCTCAAACAGATTCTTATGCTATCTGTTTGGACCATGAGCAGTCAATCCAAATTTAGCAGGCAGATGGAGACAGAGCAGATGAGTAAGTGGATCCTCTTTATCTGAGGAGCTGGCAGGCGCTGTGGTTCACCAGGCACCTGAGTTATGTTTTAAATAGGTTAGAATGTCTATAATTTACAAAGAGAAAATGTAGCTAGCAAAATGAATGAGCAGAGCATCTGGTTTACATCTCTAACTGGAGGTGTGATTCTTCAGGTTGTATGAAAAAAGAAAGCTGACAGAAGAGAAAAAAACCTCCACGGTTAAATAGAGATTTTCTTGAGAACTTTGACAGAACACCTCTGAAAGGGAGGAGCTTAAAGTGTACAGCTCAGAAGTTCATGACTACTAGCATTTACAATCCAAATTATTTTATTTGAGAACTATAAGTCAACTTCAGAGAAAGTTTTAAATAAAATTTCAGTGATCACTTAAACTTAGATCTGGAGGTGTTAAATCATGAAGAACACCTTGACGATTAAAATTTTTCGCAAATGAAGGCATACACACTTTCAGCTGGATATCCAACATGCATGAAAAGGCCTAGCAAAAGGACTATACTTATTTTAAAAAAGACTAGCCCAGAACTTTTGAGAAAATCAAAGCTATATGTTAAGAGAAGTTGGTGACTTATTTAATATACAAGACTCTTTAAATTAATGCTTTTCAGGCTGTATCTTAACGCTGTGTAAGAACATTGCTCTGCTATGGAATGTAGCAATTTTTGGGTGAGAGGTCAACCTGGACACCTGATTGCCTGTGCTGAATAAATGTCAGGGAAATTGCCTGAGTTATTTAAAATTAGAGTGCTGCCCAGCTGTAATTCTTTGTATTTGCCAGACTCTTGTTCAGTACTGGGTGGAGTTCTGGGTAAGAATGCCTAACGTTTCTACGCTATGCTCACAACACATACAATGAAAATTACTATTTGCATGAAAATATTTCATGTGAAGGTACATAATGTACTGGAAAGCTATCTCTAGAATAAGCAAGTTTTCAAAATGGAAGGGCTATAAATGTAGAAGAGCCACTGCAGGTAGGTGAGTGAGGCGGAGAAGAGGACTAGTTCTGCAGATATCTCAAAGAGACAGAGATTTCATAAAAAATAAACCATTATTCTTGGACAGAGGTGTTGCTAAATTCAGCCTTTTAGGAAAGTAACACATTAATTTAATGGTTTGGAAAGTTTTAGATTTTTTAATTTATTTTCGTTACACAATTACTCATTTAAAAAAAAAAAGGCACCTATATAAAAAATTTGTCTATTTTTCATAGCTATTCAGTAAGGTGACACAGTCAAAAGGTATTTTTTAGTGTATGTCTTGGGTTTCACTCATGCATCTTTCTTTTCAAATCTTTTCCCATATGAAATATTCAGACTTTTAGAGTGGGTGTTTGTACATTATTGCTTTAGAATCACAGATTCATGCAGTCTCATGGAGCAGTC
Organism: Atrichornis clamosus; assembly: GCA_013400975.1. Classification (NCBI taxonomy): domain Eukaryota; kingdom Metazoa; phylum Chordata; class Aves; order Passeriformes; family Menuridae; genus Atrichornis; species Atrichornis clamosus. The sequence continues at coordinate 9,613 of WBMZ01009274.1, read as the reverse complement.
TGGTCTGGAGGGGACCTCTGTAAGTCACCTGCTCCAATATCCACCCCAGAGCCATGTTCAAGGTTAGATCAAGTACCTTACGGCTTGGTCCTGTCAGATTTTTAATGTTTCAAAGGATTGATAGTCCACAAATTCTCTGGGCTTCTGTTTCATTGTTTGAAAATGGTGGAAAACAAAACAAAACAAAACAAAACAAAAGAGGATTAAAAAAAAAGGATTTTTGTTTTTCAACTTGATCTTTTGGCCGTACGGTTGCAAATAAAGGCCCACTTGCAGTGAGCTTTCTCTGCAAGGACACACGGCTGACCTGTTCAACTCATCTGTCAGGATACCAAATCTTTCTTTTTGAAAAGCTGTTTCCTGTTGAATTGGTAGCCAGACTTTACTCTTACATACCTAATGCTGTATTTTTCCAGTGGACATTGAAATATTGCTCTCATAATGATAAATATTAATGTCTACATCAACTTGATCAATCCAAATTTACTATAACATAGAATTGTTTTACTTCTTAAGGTTTGTCTTCTGCTTTTATTGTGCTTATTTGTTATATTTTTCTTTCTTCCATTGCCTAATCACCATAAGTAGTACAAAAACATGAATGATGATTTACCAACAGGAAAGATGAAGACATGTCTCTGGACAAAGGACTTGTATTACTTTAATCATGTTAAGTTAGCTGTTCACTTTAAACTAATCACTGAGACAGTTTTTGTCATTGGAAATAGACATCTGAAAACAAGTGAAATAAGGCCAGTACATGGGAAGACACTGAATTGTTAGATTATTCCTTTGCTTAAGGAATGCATCCATTAAGAGTAAAAGCAATTGACTGCAGGAGATAAATGTGTGACTTTAAATATAAAAAAATAATGCAAAACAGGTATATATAAAAAAGGAAGCAAGACAAAACAAAGGAAAACATCACCCTTTACTAAGTCAAAAGCTTTAGTGAGTTTTCCTAGTCTCATTGAACACTGAATGTGAAAAGTGAAAACATTGAAGAATAACCATATCATCTGCAAGATCTTCCTGTGCTTTGTTGTTGTGGTTGTTGTTGTTGTTGTTGTTGGTTGTGGTTGTTTTGTGGTTAAGTAATTAAACCAACCTTTCATGGCTTTTGTATTCTGAGAAAGTCAGGATGTGAATTGTCTCCATTTGTGGACTCTGTGACCTCCACATCCTGAACAATGCCTCAAGAGTGTTTTGTGTGGTAACTGCTGCAGTTTTCCTTTCTCAATAGCCTCTCTGCAGCACCTCAATCCCAGCTGAATAGCCAGCTTGATCAGTTTTTCCCTACCTTCTCTTGATAAATGTTTCCCCTTTTCCACTTGGCTGGCAGAAAGATGACCATTAAACGTTCATTTGTTTAAGCTAACAGACTGTGGTCATCTGCTCCCCAGGGAAGGCAGGAATCCAAACAGGTCTAAAATGGCATAGTTTAAGAACACAATCAATTCATTATCTTCTTCATAAAGTTCGCATGTGCACACATTAATCATAATGGAGTGGCACTGGGCAGAAAGTTCTTACCTAAGCAAGTTCAGTGCTGCAGCATCTCTTTATCATTTAGCTGCCTCTTGCATTTAGGCTTTTATTGTCTGCTCATTCAGCTGTTGTTTTATGAGTGCTGGTGTATCCTCTGTGTGCACCATTTGAACCATCTCCAGTGCACCTTCATGCAGTGAGGCCCACAGGGGTCTGTGTGCTCTGGGTGCAGTGCATAGCTGCAGACATGAATGGTGTGTCATGCTACATTTTTCTCATACTCCAGTCTTTTATAGTAAAAGAATTTTTATTGAAAAAGTGAAATATAATAAATTATGTAGTGTGACTTTTTACGTGCCCTTTTGGGCCTCAAGTCTGAGGGCCAGGAAACAATCTCTTCTCTCTGTGACCACTGACAGTGCCCTAGGGACAGGCATGCAGCTGTGTCAGGGTAGGTTTAGGTCAGACGTTAGGAAAATGTTTTACACCTACAGGGTGGTTGGGCGCTGAAACAGGCACCCCAGTGAGGTGGGCATGTCACCAAGCCTGCTAGAGTTCCACAGGTTCTTGAACAATGCTCTCAGGCACGAGGTGTGGCTCTTGGGGTTGTCCTCTGTAGGGCCAGTAGCTGGCTTTCCATTACAAGTTGATGAGGAGAGAACAGTAGATTTTGTCTGCCTTTACTTCAGAAAGCTTTTCACACAGTCTCCCATATCATCCTCGTAGGCAAGCTCAGGAAATGTGGGTTGGATGAATGGACAGTGAGGTGGATCAGGATCTGGATGAATGGCAGAGCTCTGAGGGTCGTGATCAGCAGAGTAAGATCCAGTTGGGAGGTCTGTAGTCAGTGGCATTCCCCAGGGATCACTACTGTGCCCACTGTTATTCAACTTGCTTATCAACAACCTGGGCGAAGGGATAGAATGGACCCTTTGCAGATGATACTTTAAAATAATACTAAAGCAATGTTATCCACAGATCTTTGCTCTTTGCTTGTATTTCGGATGGTTTTGGAAAAAAAAAAATTGTGCATTCAATCTTTTTCAAGTATTCAAGATTTCATTGCTTAATCACTAAATCCCTCAAGTTTCACCTGTAGCTTTAGCATTTTTTAAATACATGAGGATAGTGGTTGCTTAGGTAAAGAATGTAGAGGGAAAATTAATTCATTGGTGTCCTATTAACTTACTGCTAAATTAATTACTAAAGATAGGATTCATATCACCTAATCTTAAATATCTAAATATGTCTGTGAGACATCTTACTTTAAGGTGGAATAAAATACCCCCAGAGAGAAATCAATTTCTGTCCACTGTCTGTAGACATAATACAGATGGCTTCCTTGGCAGACACAACTTTTACATGAAATTTCTCAACAGTAGGTCTTCAACTAAAAAAGACTATCTTTTTACAGTAAGTAGCCATCTCAGCACAGGGATCACACTGTGTGAAATTTGGATATTGTTCTAACCTCGATGTAGGTATTCAAAGTAACCCCTAGGAAGAGAGTTTAACGTTGACCTCACTTGGTGAAAGCAATGTGAAAAAGATCTATATTTCGTTCCAATGTGATTTGAAACACGTCTTTCAAAATGCTACAAAGCTCTTGGGAAGAAATAAAGATTTATTCCTAAAATTATGTGGTTTTCTGTAGTAGCTGTTTAAAAAAAAATAATTATCTTTGTCTGTATCATCTTGGTAAAATCAAAATAGGTCAATATATATTAGATAAATAATTGTTAGTGTCATGACAGAGAGGATTTTTTAATTATTATTTTATGAGACATGTATGCATATAGCCAGTAATTTATCTTGGAAATGTAAAGTGAGGATGCATTTAGATTACATTGTATCAGTGGATCAGAATATCTGAAGAAAAGTTAATTAACTATTAAATCTAATACTTTGGATGTAAAGTAGTAATTAACAGCCTGTGTCTTTTGCTACCTTCCTTTCTTTTACTCATTGACATTTTGTGACTCTTTTAATCATGTTTTTAAGGAAACCTGTTCTGTCAGTGCTCTTGAGGATAATACATTCTGGCAGATGGCTGGGATTAAAAGAAAAAAAAAAAAACAAGCAGCAAACCAAACTACCAAAACCAACAGAAACTGTAAAAGTGGCTTTTTCTGTCTGTGTTTTCAGTGTGTGTCATGGAACATCATAGAAAATGACATGAGTGATAGGAACCTGATGTGATTCAGATGATTTTCAAGAGGAAAATGGTACACATTCTCTGAATATTTCTTCTGTTCTCAAGCAGCCCACAATGTTTTTGAAAATAACACATACTGTCACAAAGTGTCAGGAAAGATGCCAGAAGTGGAGGGGTTAAAATCCATAACTTTTATAGCTGTTCATAAAAGATATAGCAAAAGAAAACAAATCCCATTGAAAGTTCTCCATCAGAATGTTGTCATTTAAGAAAAAATGTTTCTAGAAAACCTTATTTTTAGTTTCAAATTTTCCCAGTTGTGCTGGTTTGGGCTCAGGTAGATTAATTTTCTTCCCAGTGGCTGGTATGGGGCTGTGTTTTGGATTTCTGCTGAACACAGGGATGATAACGTGGAGGTGTTTTCATTGTTGATGAGCAGGGCTCACACGGAGCCAAGGCCTTTTCTGCCCCTCGTTCTGCCAGGCTGGGGAAGGGCTGGGGGTGCCTGGGAGCCCGGGAGGAGACACAGCCGGGACAAGCGATCCCAAGTGACCCAAGGGGTGTTACAGGCCGTGTGACATCACGCTCGGGATGTAAAGTGGGAGGAAGAAGGAGGGAAGGGGGGATGTTTGCAGTGATGGTGTTTGTCTTCCCAAGTCACTGTTCCACGGGATGGGGTCGTGCTCTCCTGGAGATGGCTGAACACCTGCCTGTCCATGGAAGCAGCGAATTAATTCCCTGTTTTGCTTTGCTTGTGTGCGTGGCTTTTGCTTTCCCTATTAAATTGTCTTTATCCCAACCCATGAATTTTTTCACTTTTACCCTTCCAATTCTCTCCCAGATCCTGCTGGTGAGGGAGTGAGTGAGTGGCTGCAAGGGGCTTGGGGACTGCCTGGGGTTAAACCACGACATCTACTTTGATAATATTTTGTTTAGAGCCAATTTTTACTTTTCAACATTGAAGAACTGGAAAACTGAATTGTATATTTCCCATGCATCTTTTCAGACTTTATAGGATTATGGTGTAATGAAGCACAATTTCGAATGTTATTAAAACACATTCCTAGAACATTTACTTCTGTTGGGTTTTTACAGTTTTCGATCAATTGGGGAAAAAACAGAATCAAACCCAAGCAAAATTTATTTCTGTATGTATTCTAGTACAGAAAGTGTGGCATTTTTTTTCCATATAATTATTTTCTTTTAGGTCACACAATGTCTTGTAATAAAAATACGCATATACATATGTGCATTCTCTCTGTTCTAGCACATCATACTCCTGGTTGACATATCAGCTGTAGTTACTGAGCCAAAATGATTTTTAACGACTTTCAAGGTGCTTGAACAGGACAATATGGTGTTTATGCACTGATTGTGTTTTCGTTCTACATTTAACAAAACTGGAGTCAAGCTATAACTGGTAAAGAAGAACAAAACTTTAGTTACAGACACACAATTGGAAAACTGCCTGATTTCCCACTTATAGTCTAAGTTCCTGAATAATTATGATTCTTTCTTTAAAATGTATTTTGTTAGCATCATGACGTAAAATATTTGCCACATATATGTATATATTCTGTTTCATTTCATAATTATTTAACCTTATATAAATTTTTTAATCTTTTTATTTCCTTTTTATGGATACTAAACATACTGAGTAATATATCCTTTTCAAAAATATTTTTAGGTAGTTTTCTTTTACAGTTTTGGCAGTGAAAGAGAGCATTTCAATAATTTCTCTAAAAGTTACTGTCAAACTCCCCCACTGAAATAAGAGACCTAGCTTAGCAAAGTGTGATGTGAAAACAAGAGACAGAGGGACAGAAGGTGACAAAAATGAAGAATTTTGTGAAACAAAAGCCACCCTGGGACAGGTTAGAAAGTGCTGGTAGGAAATTGCTTTGAGGGAAGAATTATAGCCAAGAAACTCTTTGAAACAATGCAATGAACACTGACACCAGTGAGTCACGTTCAGTGTGTGTTGCCTTCTGGCTTATTTTTAACTTCTGTGTAAAAAAACTTGAGCACAGGTAGTTCCAGGATAGTATCTTCTGGGAAGCTTGAGAACATCAGCTCTGCTCCTTCACAGATGTGATAGTTATGGATAGTGTTAGCAAGAATGTAGGATAGACTTGTGAATAAACAACCAGCCACATCCCAATTATTATATTTTTGCCCTCAGCAAAATAAGCTTTGGCAAAACAAGAATCCCAGACCTCTCCCTTGAAATTAACCCTCCTCAAAGGCTCATATTTTGTATTAATGGTATCAATTACACTTGTGAAACAATAATGTTCTTTCTAATCACAAGCAAGGTTTGTTTTATTTCATTTTTTGCTTATCTAGTGCTGTAGCTACTTTAAGTAATTTCTGAATGTTCATTCATCTTTTTTTAACCCTTACAGTTAAGAATTAACAGTGCTGTCCCACAGGGAAGACAAGAGCTCTCTGTGAAAAAACAAAATTAACCTGCGGTCCCTGGAGAGAGGAGCCCTTGCTGGAGCAGGTTTGCAGGCAGGACTTGTGACCCTGTGGTGACCCTCACTGGAGCAGCCTGTTCCTGAAGGACTGACCCTGTGGAAAGGGATCTATGTTGGATGAGTTGGTGAAAAGCTGTAGCCCTCGCTGAAGAAGTTCAGGGAGAGTTGTCTCTGAGGGGAAGGAGGTAGAGCCCAGAAGAGAGGGAGGGGTAAGGGGAAAGGTTTCTAAGATTTGTTTTAATTCTCATTATCCTGCTCTCACTTTGTTATTAATAAATTCAATTAATATCCCTCAGTTGAGTTTGTTTTGCCTGTAACAATACTTAGTAAGTGATCTCTCCCTGTCTTTATCTCAACTCATGAACCTTTTATAATATTTTCTCTTCCCTGTCCACTTTTCGAGGGGAGTCATAGAATGGCTTTGGTAGGTGCCTGGCACCCAGCCAGGGTCAAACCACAACAATCTGGATACCTAGAATTTAGTTGGCTAATATAAAATGGGATGAATTCAGCTTTATGAGGACGCCACAGTGGAACTAAGTGGTACATGATGGCATGAATCAGACCTAAAATCACAGGAATATTCTAGATGCTAAAAGAATTATTTGAAGAGTCTTCAATAAGTAAAGAAATAAGAAGAAACTAGTAATATATTCTATTACTAGTTTACTAATAATTAATGGTTTGTAAATGACCCACATAAGTAAAAATCCTAGTGAGGACAAAAAACATAAAAATGATAAGTAAATATGATTTTGCTGTAATTTTAAGCTTACAGTATTGTTCATACTACAAAATATTTTATGATTCATATATTTATCATTCTCCATATTTGAGATGCATCTCTTCTCTATAGATATATGTTTTTCTCCTAAAAATACACATTTCTTCAGAGATATGTTCTTGGAACTTACAGTTCACAATTGATCATTCTGGTCATACTAACTCTATTTCTGGGCTAGCATGGACAGAATGATACTACTATATTTAACAGAAGAAAGCTCTTTCTGGCAACAACCTTCAAGGCTCCTACACGTGTTAAACTGTCCTGCTCTTACACTCAAAGAAGGAAAAGAAATCAATAAATTTGCTGGACTCCTTGTTATGCAATCTTGTGTCTGGACATCATACACTGATCATGCTGAGAACTCATCGCTCAGCTGACAAGCTCTCTGCACTGTCAGTCCCATTCATCCACCTGATGAGCTCATATCAACCACACATTTTCCTGACAAATGCAGTTTCACAATGAAGTCTACCAAAGTCCTCAGCAAAATGGGTGCACAAAGGGAATTCTTTTTCCTCTCTTATTTTTTGGTTTTCTGTTTTTGTTTTTTTGTTTTTGTTTTTGTCAGAGCAGATGAATGTAATACCATTCCTTACCTCTTGCTCTTGTGTTATTTTTATTTTCTTTTAAAAAAAAAGTCCCTGTAAATTTAAGCAAGTATATTAATGAAAAATTTAATTCTTTTTTGTTTGTTTGTTTGTTTTAAATTCAAAGGGACTCCATGTCATTTGAAAGAAATATGTAAGAAGTGGGTCATGAAACTTTATGCACGTGAAAACTCTCTGTGAAATACACCACATACCTAAAACTCAGTGTCAAATTCAATTACTATTTTTTGTATTTAGGTGGTTACTACAATGCAATCAGTCCTGTTAGTGATGTATCGGGGATACCTGAGGTATATTTCTAAAGTACCTCACAGAGTCACTAATAACAGTCTGTGAATGATTCTACAGAACAAAAACAGAGTTTCCTGAAAAGAAGAGGAGGAAAAAAAAAGTGTCTGCACAGGTATCTTGAATAATTCTCCCCTAGAAGAGGTTAACAACAACGAACCCAGTAACATTTACCTACATGTAGTTTTTCAAGGTAAAATCTATACTTCTCACACTGAGTTTCTCTTTGCCTTTAGATCCTCAGGTTATAAAGCTCTGAGATTTGGGAGGCTTGTTTGTTTTCATTTGTTTTGCTTGTCATTATTTTGTTGTTATTGTTGTTATTTTCCCCCCTGCCTTTGTTTTTTTTCTGTCCTTATGTGGCATCTCATTACCTTTATATTATTAAACAGAGAATATAAGATGTGGTAGAAGGTGTCACTCATCATTGAACTTCACCACTTATATAAATATATTTACATAATGACTACTACTGATATAACTATACTGATAAAAACAGTCATATAGGACTTAACCAATTTTTTTGAACAAAGTCCCAAAACTCCCCAGAGGAAAGCCCTGAAAGGACCTTGGTATTAGCTTTGTTATAATAATGACTCTAAATCCTTTATTTTATTTTTAATAAAAAGAAGATAAGAGCCATTCAGCCCATTTCCACATATTCTAGGCTTTGATCAGCTGTGTGCGACAAGGAGTGACTTTACTGTTAATGTTTTTTCTTTGCTAAGTACTGTTTGAGAAACTATATATACCTGACCTTGTTTTTAAATTCTAGCTGGGGGAAAATAGTATTTTGGCTTCTTTATTGTTTGGCTCAAACATTTAAAGATCTGTATTTTAAAATTAAATACGTGCAAAGTCTCATTATTACCTCCAGTTTCCCTAAGAATTTAGAAATGAACTTTTAAAATAAATTTTCTTCTTTTACGCACAGTAATTCCTCATGTGTTAAGATCAGCTCTTCCCTACAGCTATAACCTAATCGGCATGCAGAGTTCTGATTATGAAATACAAGCAATTTGAGGGAAATCTTAATGCAATTTGCATTAGCAATTCTAGTTACTGGCTAAAGACTCTAAGTTGGTTCTTTAAAAAAAAAATAGTATTTTTCTCTGCTGTTGAGCTGTAGTTTTATCCTGCTTGTGGAGCATGCAACAGCACTGCAAATTTCAGAGGGTATTAAAACTCAAAGGAAGAGGGTGAAAGAGAACACTGTGGAGGGGTTCAGGTCTCGTGTGTAAAAGTGTACCGATTTAGCCAGAGTCAGCATCAGGTAAACACACACTTGGGATATAATTAGGGGCAGTTTAACTGTACCAGTAATAAAGGCCTTGGTAAATTACAAGCTTCAAAGGATAATTTCAGGCTAGATGATGATTCCAAGATCTCTGCTAATGTTACAGACTCTTAGCTTATAGTATGGTAACTTCTCAATGTATCACAAAAAACCCAGAAAACCCCCAGCAACCCCAAACCAACCAACCAACCAAAATGAGCAAATGTGCCAAACTACTTTATATCCTTTTATACATTCCCTCTCCGAAGTTTCATTTCCCATGAATCTCTTGCTGCAGTGGCAACTCTGCTTCAAGTAAGACTGATTAAAATGAAATTACTCGGTCTCCTGACCCACGGCAGATTTCATGATCTGCAGTTTGTCTGGTGGTTCAGCTGTGAGTGCAATCTGATTGGCTGTAATTTAGCTTTACAGTGCCTTCCTCCCCATTGCCTCCCCCCCCCCCAAAAAAAATAGTAAATTCCAGTGATACTGAAATAAAAACAAAAAGTAGAAATAGAAAAAAAAAAA